>JAUELO010447722.1:0-23511 GCA_032357855.1 Amphibolips quercusostensackenii | reverse complement strand
GTGAGCTGGAGAAGGGAGGCGATAGACAAGCTTCAGAAGCAGTTAGGTTAGGTAAGGTTTAAAGGGGGTATTTAAAGGTATGGGAGAGTGTAAAAGAGAAAGTCAGAGAATGTATAAAAGAGAAGGTACTCAGAAAAAATAAGAATGGAATAGAGAAGCCGTGATGGGATAGGAAATGTGAAAAGAGGAAAAGATAGGTAAGAAGAATGTACAAGAAGTGGAGAAAGGAAACTTCAAAACGGGAAGAGTATATAGAAATAAGGAAGGATCTTAGTTTGATGCGTAAGAAAAAAGAGCAGGAAAAGGGAAAAGATCTGATGTAGAAAAACGAAGGAGGCAGAAGGGAAGTAGCTGAAGAAAGACGAGGAGATAGAGACGCAGACAAGGAAATTGAGGACGTCTAAGGCAGCAGGGCTACATAGGGTAGAGAACGAACTGTAAATGTTCAGCACAAAAGAGGTTAGGGAGAGGCTAAAGGGAGTAGTGAAGGAAGTATGGAGGCTGAACGGATTCCCAAGAAGGTAGAGGAAAAGGCTAATTATGTTACTGTATAAGAAAGAGGATAGGGATAGGCAGGAAAATTACAGAGGGATTACGCTTATGAATATTGCGTATGAGGTATACGCGATGGTATTAGTGAAGAGGGTGAGGAAAGATGTCGAGGTGAAAGGAATATTGTCGTACACGCAGACGGGCTCAAGAGCGAAAAGGAGCACTATCGTTAATATATATATATACGTTTTGTAACCTGTGGAAGACAGAAAATAAGCGAAGACAGGGACGAAAGTGTACGCGTTTTTTGTGGAGCTCAAGGGCACGTTTCCTTTAATGGATGGGGGGAGGTTGTGGAGGCGATGGAGGAGAGGGAAGTAAAGAGAGGCTTGATGGAGAGGGTGAGAAAGGTGTATAAGGAAGCAAAAGGTAAGGAAAGGCCCCTCTTTCCTTACCTTTTGCTTCCTTATACACTTATATCCTTATATCCTTTATAGGACGGGTTAGCATATAGTCACTTGCGTATGCAGATAACATAGTGTTGCTAGCAAGAAGAGAGGAGCCCTTAAAGGAAACGATAAAGAAATTGAAAAGATACCTGGATGAGAATAGGTTAAAGCTAAATGCGGAGAAGTCCAATGTTATAGTGTTCAGGAAAGGCGGTGATAGGGATAATGGGGCAGTAGAAGTGGAAGAGAAAAGCGATTCTTGAGATGAAAGAGTTTATGTACGTGAGCTTTTTCTTTCAGAGAAAAAGGGGAGTGATTGTTTACAAAAAAAATAGTGAGGAGGGCATATGTGGTGATCAGGCAGGTCAGGGGTTTGGGAAAGAAGGTATTCGCAGATGACTTCGAAAGGATAATGTAATTCTTCGAATCGCTAGTGATAAGTGTCCTTTTTTTATGGAGTGGAGGTGTGGGGGTCAAAGGAAAGTAAAGAGGTGAATAGGAAACAGAAAAAAGGTATGTAAAGTGGATACTGGAATTGAGAAGGAGTACACCCAATCATAATGTCAGGACGGAGACAGGGAGAACGAGTTAAGGGATTATAACAGAGAGTCGGGCGTTTAAATATAAGGAGAGATCTTTAGTATGGGAAAAAAATAAGCTGGTCAGGGAGTGTTCGTCAGAGAAGAAGAACAGAAGAAGGAGTGGGAAGATGGAGAATAAAAGGAAAAGGTATTTTAGATCGAATGGACTGCTAATGGATAATGTAAAAAGGACGCATGAAGGAGGGAGAAAGGTGTATGAGTGGATTAGGAAAAAAGGCATAGAGAGAGAAAGAGAGAGAGAGGGCAACACGGGAGAAGAAAATAAGAAGGTCAAGGTTTAATGGAAATTATGGGTGCATTATGCCAAGAGAAAGCGCGCAATATTGAAGTGAGAATGAAGATAAAGGAACTCAGGAGCTAATAGCGAGGATGAGATGTGGGTGCATGGAATGTTTTAATAGGTTCTGGCTTTCTAAGAAGAAGAGGATGTGTTAATGTGCGAAAAGAGGAATGCAAGGGTGAAGCACTGGCTAGAAGAGTGCGAAGAGGTGGAAAGCAGTAGTAAAAGCATGGAGGTATTGATACATAAAAGGGGGGATGAAAGGTCAGTAGCATGGGTAAAGGGGGTGTTGGGTAAGATGAAGAGGAAGACAAGAGAGGAAAAGGAGGAATAAACAAGGAAAGATTGTAAATAGGATAGAAAGTAAATAAAAGTAATATGTAAATATTGTGAATTTTAGATAAGTATTAGGTAATAATCACAGAGGAGGAGTTTGGAAATGAAAGGCAAAGAGAGAAAGTAAGGACATGCATGCGAAGCGAGTAAGGCAAGGCGATAAGAAAGAGCAATCTTAGTGTCAACGTGTGGACATATGTTAGTTTTTTAAGGTTAGTTGTAAAGAAGGTCTTGATGAAAATTTTGCAAAAACTGAAGAAAGTCCATTTTTTAAGTTTTTTAAGACCAGCAGGCCGAAAAAAAGTGTTTATCTACCTATTTATTTGTATAAATAAGAGGTGGTTATCATTAACCATTGCTTCAAACAATCATTAAAAAACTGGAGATTCTTCTACACAACTCAGGGTAATTGAAAACAAAATAAATATTATTAATTAAAATTTAAATTGAATAATGAAATAATGAAGTATGAAAATCTGTCTCCAGTTAGATGTTTTTATGATACACATACGAAGTAGAAAAGAAAAAAAAGGAAATATTTTTTTATCATTATTGTTTTTTATTTCAAAAAAGAAACAATGCGAAAAATTGGAAACCTTATTTTTTTACGTATGTGTAATTCGAATAAAACATTTGACATTCATAAAGATACCAATAAAAGAAAATAAAAAACTACATCAGCATGACTATTCAGTCTTCATGGTTATATAAGCATAAAGAAGTGTGTCTTTGAACTAAATACCAAATTTTTCAAGAACATGTTTATTCGTTTTTTATATTTTGTAACCTGCTGTATCAAATAATGTGAAAATAATACAAAGTTGCCTATATTAATTGAATATCCTTGAAGAATATGAAAAAAATATGCTTTTTTAGATGTACACATTTGAGAGTTGTACTGTTTTATTGTTTAAAAAATTCTGATTTGAATTAAAAAAAATTCTTTTGAAATTATAATTTTTATGTTAGTGTTTACAAGAATACAAATCAGTGAAATTTCACTGCTATTCAGTAAAATGTTCATAAATTAATTAGAGAAAAGCTAGCCACTAAATATTGGTAAAAACCCTCAAAGCTGAACAATATCATTTTGCATTTAGGTAAAAATACTTAATTTTTTTTAATGTGCAATGTGATTTTGCGCGATAAAACATTTTTTTAACGAAGTGGTTGAGTTTACAACTAAAAACAACATCTTAACTAAATAGCTGAATTTTGAGCTAGAAAAGATTATTTTTTAACCAAAAATAGAATAGTTCAATTTTCACTTTAAAACATTAATTTTCCAACAAACTGATGAATTTTAAACAAAGATAATAAATTTATAACTGTAATAGTTCAATTTTTAGCCAAAAAGATAAATTTTGTAACCAAGATTCTTTTCAACCTGAGTTAAATTTTTAGCTAAGAATAGGTAATTATGAAAAGAAAAATTTCCACCGAGGAAATTCTTTTCCTATCATAATAAACGAATTTTTAACAACATACATGAATTTTAAATGAGATACTTTTATTTTAATTTAGAGTCAATTGAATTTTCAACAAAATAGTCAAATACAGTATTATTCAATGATGATTTAATCACTTTTAAAATTTTATGAAGCCCTTTTCAACTTTTGAAATCTCTTAACGTGTGTAGAAATCTTCTGAAATATCATAAGTACTAATAATTTCCCTAAAACACTATAAGATCCCTAGAAATCTCTGCAAAATAATTTCAAATACTTTGAAAAATTAAAAAAAAAGTTGATCCGTCCTAATTAATTAAAAAGTTTCAAAGGCTCGTAAAATCTCCACATTCTTAAAAAATCCCTTAAGATCATTTTAAATTCCACATAAATTTCCATCCTGTTATAATGACTTAAAATTGACTAAAATTACTATAAATTACTAGAAATTACATGATCCCTTTCTATCTTTCACTCACAAAGTTTACAATTTTTTAATAATTGTGCAACTATTAGAATATTAATTTATAACCAGTTGTATTTTCAACCAAAAAGTATTAAATATTCTACCCTAAAGACGAATTTTCTACAAAACCTAAAAAAACACTTCAATTCATACAAACATAAATTTTCAACAAAAAAGTTAAATACTTAACTAGAAAAGATTTTAATTTTGAACTTAACAGTTGTAATTTAAAAAAATGGAATTTTAACCAAAATAAAATATAAATTTTCAATCTAAAAAAACGAATTTATAGCAAAAAAAAATTTTTAATCGCAAAGAACAAAGATTTAAAACAAATTATGATCTGGAAGGGAAAATAATTTGTAATAAAAAATTAAATTGCTTAGGGTTATTTGCTTTTTTTTACATAATTAAGTTTTTCCTATGGACTGTTTGGCGCTTAGTAACATTAAAAAATATTTGATGAATTTTTAGAAATCTTTAAAAATTATAAAATATTTTCAATCTCTTTAAAACATCTAAAATTCCAAAATATCTTTCAAACTAAGTCTAATTATTCCTAAAATTGTCTTAAAATCTTCAAGGTTCGCTTCTGAAAATTTTTGAAATTTTTTACAATGTTCTGAAATAATTTAAAATGTTTACTTCAAATTTATTTTTTGAAACAAAGAAACATTAAAAATATTTTTAAAGACTTCAAAATTGTGTTTTGAAATCGTAAAAAGTCTACATTTTGTTCTGAGTTTTTTAAACTCTTCAAAATTTGTAATTATTTTTCTAATTTTTGAAAAAGTTTTGAATATCTTTCAAAATTGTCAAAACCTCTTCTAAGACTTAAACAAGATTGAGGTAAATTAAAAAAATTTACTACAAAAATAGTTAAATCTATACAAAAAAGACATTTTTAACAAAATGTTCAAATTCTCAACCAAAAAAGGTTAATTTTCAACGATAAAATGCAATTTTTAAACTGAAATTATAAATCTTTAACAAAAAAAGTAAACTTTTAAAAAATATGGCTTAACTTTTAACCAAGAACTCAAATTTTTATGCCAAAAAAGATAAATTTTCAACAAGAAATGTAATGATTAATTATTAAACTCAAAATTATTTTTAATTTTCAACAAAAATATTTTGAAGTGATCCTGGAAGCCGAATTTTCAACAAAGTAATTGAATCAACATCCAAATAGGATTTTAATTTCAAACAAACATTTGTAATTTTAATTAAAAAAATATGAAATTTCTTTCAAAAGAGAAAAATTGTTACAGCAAAAAAAAGAATATTCATGAAAATATTTAATTTTAAAACGAAAAAAATATTTTTCAGTCCACAGTAGAATAAAGTTCTTGACATATTATAATTAGAAGTCAAAAACAATTTTCAATACAAAATAAAATTCTCGAAAAAATTCGAAAAGATTTTCTAAAGATTTCAAATTTGTAGAAAAAATATCCAGAAAATGTCTTGATTTTATTTTTTATTTTAGAAGGTTTTATACAATTTCAGGAAAAATTTGATTAGCTTAAAATATATTTAGGACTTTTTGACGCTTGTGAAAAATTCCAAAAACATTTTGTAAATGTTTGGGAATCTTTAAGAGTTTTATAATATTTTTGACCTTTCCAAAATTCTTAAAATTTCTTATTATCCTTTAAACTGACTGCAATTATTTCTAAAATTGTTTTCAAATCTTTGAAACTTATTGCTAACAATTTTCAAAATCTTCCTGTATGTTTTATATCCATCTTAAATATTTCTAAAAGTTATTGCTTAAGAGTAATGAATCCCTATAAATAACCCTAGAAATCCTAAAAAATTTCTTAACTATTTTGAAACCTTTCAAAATCTTTAAAGAAATTCAACATTTTATTTCAAAATCTTAAAAAATCTACATTTTTTTAACTTTTAAAATTTGTTTACATTTTTTACAATTTTTCAGAAATTTGCTATTATCGTTTTAAATAATTCAAAATTTTTTGACAATTTTGAAAAAATTCTGCAAAATGAACAAAGTTGCCTTCATATTTTCCAGATTCTTTAGTTATTATTTTTTGAATCTTTTGGAATGTTTTGAAATATTTTAAATGATTTTCTAAAAATAAATGTTGTGGCATTAAAAATCATTAAACATATTCCGAGAAATCTTAAGAGAGTTTTTTTATTTTTTTGAAACTTCTCGAAATTCTTCAAAAGCTCATAAATTTGTTGTTCAAAATCTTGAAAGATCTACATTTTGTTTAGGACAAAATTATTTTTGATCCGTTTAAAGCTTCTAAGTATCTCTTAAACTTACTCGAATTCTTCCTAACATTTTTGTACTTCTACAAAATCGAAAAATTTTGCATTTAAATATTCTCTTTTTCATATCTAGGAAATCATTCAGAATCTTTTTAAATATTTTTGAATATTTTCTTTAAATTTATTCCTCAAACAGAATAAAAAGAATTAAAATTTTCCCTGAAATCTTAAAAAAAAATCGCATGATCATAAAAGTTTAAAAATCCTAAAGAGCTTTAAAATTTTATTTTAAAAGCTTAAAAAATTAACATTTTGTTTACAATTATTGGATATTGGTGAAAATTTTATTTTCAGAAGCTACAATTCTATTTCGTGAGATATTTAGAAACCGTAAATTTACGATTTCAAGAAAACGTTTACAATTTTTGTCAATTAATGTTTTTTACTAAAAGAAATCTTTTGAAATGACGAGACTTGAAAATAAACCAAATATTCTGAAAATGATAACAGCAGTTAGAGTGGCCTTTTTATTAATAGCGCAAAGGTGAAAAGCACGTTTTCAAGGTCCAGCGCAATTATAGATAATTTTAGGTTCTCGAAATGTGTAGCCTTGGAAAAAAACTTTAAAAAAAAATTATGTTACCATTTTGATTTTCTATGTAAGAATCCTAAACAGTATAATTCGTTTGGAAACGATCAACTAATATTTCCATCGATCCATTGGAAATAGCTCAGCTCTAGTAAACTGATGTTTTTGACAAACTATTATTTTCAAACCTGCAAAATAACAACAGAATTTTTCATTTTTGTAGTCTTTGACACTTAAATATTGCTCAATTCTAAAAAGTAGTTGTTAAATTCACTATGAAAAATTTGTCGTGTGTGTAAAACTTACATAAACAAATAATTAATTTTTGGGCACGTAGCAATTATCTTAGAAGATTGCCGGAAAAAATTAACTTATTTTTTTTTTTTAAATTCTATTATTCTGTTTTTACATTCATAATATAATGAGAAGGTATGGTTTTCATATAAAAACTGACTATCGCGGTTTTTTTTTAGTCTCCACGTATCAAAACTCCCAAAATCCGAAAAAAAACAGTTTCATAATGGTGTCTGTCTATCGTTGTCGTCGTGTTGTAGTATGTATACCAGATAGCTTTTGAAAGACTCATCGGATTGGATTTTACTTTGGCACACAGTTCGAAGGATCAAAAAGAAACCATCGAGTTTGTTAAACAGCTAATTTAGATAAAAAACTAAACCATTCAGATCAATTACAAAATTTTTAAAAGCACTTTTTTCAAAATTTAAAACTTTCATGAACAGCTCTTTTTAGTATTTGGAAAGAAAAGCCTACGAAAATGAGCATTTTAGGCCAAACATCGCACGATACGAAAAGAAGTAAAAAAAAGAGAACCGTTGCTTTTTGAAAGCCCTTCAAGCAGTCAAACTATGCAAGATAAGAAAAACATACATTAACAGAAATTGTGCATTAAAAAAGATCTACAAATTGGTTGTTGATCACTGTTTTATAGGATATGTATTTTTGGCTTTATCTGTTAAAACGATATTAAAAATAACAAACGGCACAAGCTACGAAAAAAAATTAAACAAGAGTTATTCAACCATAAGCATTTACGAATTTTTTAATAATAATTTTTTGATGAAACACGTAGTTTTTCTTTTAATACTAAAAATAAAATGAAGAATAAAAAACTAATTTTTGGACAAATGGTATGAGCTACGAAAAAATTTGATAGATAAAAGTTGTTTATCCAAAAAAAGAGCTGAAAATTTGTATTCAATTATTCTTTTTAAGGACGCATAGTTTTTGTTTAAATCGTAAAACATAACATTAAATATTATAGAAATTTAATTTTTTTTAAACCGAAACAAGGAAGGCAAGAAAATTAATAGGCCAAAGTTTTTCACCGAAAAGGATCTAGAAATTTGTTATTATTAATTTTTTGATAGAACGAGTAGATTTTCTTCTAATTGCATAAATGAGATGAAAAATAAAGAAATACAATTTTTGGAAAAACGACACAAGGTACAAAAAAAAATAAAAACACAAAAGTTGTTTAACGAAAAAAGATTAAAAAAATTGTTATAAGCTCTTGTTATGAAAATATATTTTTAAAGTTCATCCGCTGTACGGACACATTATTATAGTGCGCAGCTCGCTTCGCTTTAAAGCTTGAGCGCGCCTATAGCACGCGTCTGTTGGTCCTTGCGCTTCGGCCTCGAATATATATTCATCTCGCGCTTTGCGCTTGATAATGTACTTACCTCGCGCTGCACGCTTATTCCTTGTACATCTACAACATTTGTGCACAGAGGTTTTAAAATTAAGCGTTAAAGCATCGACAACTATAATTTCTGGATTGTCAATCCGCTTTTATTAAAGCTTCTTTGACTTTATCGAACACATTCTTATCACATATCTCGTGCTTCTGACTTGATTTATTCCAAAATGTCACATATTTTTTGCATTATGATAAACATTATCATACTAGCTGTATATTACATTTATTTTTGTTTCTAGGCCCTGAATTGATTATTAAGATTTTGCAACATCAAGTACAAATTTTATTGATCATGATAACCTTGATATTTTTTCTTTATTTTGCATTTCTTTTTCTTTCTCAGTTGCCCCAAAAAATCATTGCGATGTTTTTATAGCTGAGAAAGTGCACATTTAATAAAAAAACAATTTTATACTAATTTGTTCATTTTTAAGGTTAGTTTTTACAATTTAAACCAAAAATACTTATCCTAGCCCAAAGTGGTTCCAAGAAAATTTGTAGATATACTTTAGGTGAAAAATTTTGTCAAAAAAAATGTTATTGTATCTTAGGTCATTTTACCTTAATTTATCTTTATAACGTAAGTTTGTGACAAATTTCTGGATATTTTTTGGCTTAAAAAACAATTTTTTAATTATTTTCTTCCCTTGTGTCGTTTTTCCAAAATTTTGATTTTAATATGTTTAGTCTTATTTTTTTCCACTGAAAAAAAGCTAGTCGTCCTATCTAAAAATGATATATCACAAACTTGTGGATGCTTTTTGGGTGAATAACTTTTTTGTCTTAATTTTTTCTGTCACCTTGTGTTGTTTTTCAAAAAAGATAATTTTTTTTACTTTTAATGATATTTTTTACGATTAAAACAAACACTACGCGTCCTATTAAAAAATTATTATTTACAAACTTATAACTCTTTTTTCTTGAATAAGCAACTTTTACTAATTCATTTTTTCTATAGCTTGTGACTAACAAAGAAATGTAAAGCTCTGTTAAAGGTAAACAACTTTTGTTTCACTATTTTTTCCGTGGCTTGTATTACTTGTCAGAAAATTGCTCATTTTTTGATGAATAACATTTGTCATTTTATTTTTTTTCGTAAATCGTGTTGTTTGTCCAAAAATTTAATTTTTTTTGTTTTAAATGCTGTTATTTACAAATAAGGCATTAACTACGCATTCTATAAAAAATTATCATTAACGAATTTTAGCTTTTTTTGGGTAAACGACTTTTGTTTCATTATTTTTTTCCGTAGCTTATGTCGTTTGCTTTCAAAAAGCAACTTTTTTCTTTCTTTTTACTTTTTCTATATCTTGCGTTGTTTGGCTTTAAATATCCATTTTCGTTTGTTTTTTTTAATTTTGTAAATGCTTCAACTCAGATAATTTTTTTTTTATCGAAAAAATTTGAGAGGATAAATTCTTTGAGTTTCCGTGTACTACGAATGGCCGTACATACTATCTGTCCAAAAAGTTTAGATACCTCGATTTTTGTACAGATTTCAGTGAAAATCTCAGCAGAGAAAAAATTCTGTAAAAAACAGGACAAAATGCGTGTTGCAGGTGAAGGTTTTTTTTCATTGATACAGAGTTTTAAAATTTTCAGTTGATTAGTGATTATTCCAGGGCGAGTAAACAATGAAAACGTACCATATTCTTATCATAATTTTAGAATACTCAACTCTAAAGGCTGTTAGTTGCTGAAAATAAACAACAAAAATCTGCCAAAAATATGAGGTTCGTTAATACTTCCGATGTACAATGATACAATTTAGAGCCAAAAATAATGATTTTTTACGAAGCTATTAACAAAAGAGTAGGGAGGTATCATCTTCGGAACTAAGGAACATACAGAGATGATTTTTAAAGCAAATTACACATTTTTGGGAGTCTTGCCGGAGATACTGCAACACGTGCAACACTACCTTCTCTCACACTCACACAGTTAAACAGTTCCTTCATCACTGGTGCAAAAAATAGGATACTATTTGAGGTACTGATTTTTTTTTAGTATTAAAACAATAAGCAAGGGAGGGGTATGGTCCAGAGGGTAAAAGAGCTTTTTTTAGCGATTTTTTCAGAAGCAACGGTATAAGTTATTAATTAAGTAACTTTTGTACATTTTTAAGTGACATTTCAAGAATATCCTGTAAAATTTTTGTCTTAAAATATTTAAAAGTAAGCTGTTGCTAACTCAACTTCGGAGACGCCTTCAAAAAATGGTGCTTTGCGGCGAACAGGATAAATCTTCAACAGATCATCGGAAATCAAAAAAACGAAAAGATTTCGATGAATCAAATGAATGCCGAGAACACAACGATCTGTTGACATTTTTATTTTTTTAGGTTTTAGAAGTGAAAAAACTGAAAAAGTCGATTTTTGGCCTAAACAATACGCCATTTTGTATCTTTAAAATCGCAAAAACAAAAATAGAAGAACAAGATCGTTGTGTTCTTGCGATATACCTCTCAGAAGTGTATACCAAATTTGGTGAAAATCGGTGCAACAGTTTTTGAAAGAGACTGTTTACCGACTTCAGAAATGTAGTTTTGAGAAAAACACGTTTATAGTTTTAGGCACTACCTGCATCTACTGTGTTTCGCTCAAGGGGCGGAGACTTACAGCTTTGTAACTTGGCAAGTTCCACTTCTGATCGACTTGAAATTTCCAGGAAATATTTTTGGGATGTTATACTACAAGAAAATTAAAAAAAAAATTATTTTACCCTTTGGATCATCCGCCCCCCCCCCCTTAAGCCATTTCCCTTTCAGGATCAATGTAAATATCTTTGAATAAATTGAAAAAATAAAATATTTTACCTAAAAGTAATAAATATTTTTACAGCAATTGCAATATAAAATATTGCAATTCTTAATTTGTTTACAGGTTCAGGACTAATAGTCAACACAATTATTATCTTGTATGAAACAGAATGAGCCGTACATCACTTTAAATGAAACCTGTAAGAACTCCAGAAATAAAGAGAGATTGGAATTTAAAAGAATGACAAATTGATTTTTCTTTATCTATTGTAGTCAACAATAATTATTTTGGTTGAAAATAAAACCACTCAATTAAAAGTTAAACTTGTTTATTAAAAACTGATCATTTTAGTCTAAAATTCAGGTAGGTAAACCTGAAAGTACGACGTTGCTAAAACCACATCTGCCCTGTGCCATCATTAAGAGTTCATTCAGGGCTCATTTAATACCCAAAAGCCAAATTTAGGTCTTTGCATTTTTTGAAAAAAATGCATGATACAGCCAGCTTTACGTGAAGCTAGCAGTCCCACAGTAGAAATAATTGTTTTATCAACTTCTTTCTTCTACAGGAATTGAGAGCTTATTTAGGGCTCTTGCATAAACCGCGGCGCAATTTTTCATAAACAACCCCTACCACAGAAAAGCTACCCTAAAAAATAAATATGCAATAATCATAAAAGTGAGGACTTTAAAATTGAGGGCTCATTTTAGGCTCTTAAGCGCCCAAGGAATTAATTTTCTAAAACCAACCCTCAGCAACTTTAAACTACCCTTTACACAAAAGTAGTGATTAGGTGCACTGTATATGCACTAATCATAAAAGTAAGTACATCAGAATAGAGGGCTCATTTTAGGCTCTTGCATGTACCATGGCACAGTTTTTTAAAAACAACCAATACACAGAAAAACTATTCTAAAAGATAAATATGCACTAATCATAAAAGTGAGTACATCAGAATTAAGGGCTCATTTAAGGCCCTTAAGCGCCCTAGAAATTAATTTTTCAAAACCAACCTTCAACAATATAAAACTACCCTTTGCACAAAAATGCTGATTAGGTGCAATAAATATGCACTAATCATGTAAGTGAGTAAATCAGAATTGCGGGCTGATTTCAGTCTCTTGCACGTATCGAGGCACAATTTTGTAAAAACAACCCCTATCACAGAAAAACAAAAAAAAAATCGCACTAATCATAAAAGTGAGTACATCAGAATTGAGGGCTCATTTTAGGCTCCTAAGCGCCCCAAAAATTAATTTTCCAAAACTATCCCTCAACAATATAAAACTACCCTTTACACGAAAGTGCTGATTAGATGCACTAAATATGCACTGATCATAAAAGTAAGTACATTAGAATTGAGGGTTCATTTTAGGCTCATTCATGAATCGTGGCGCAATTTAAAAAAAAACCCTACCTCAGAAAAACTACCCTAAAAAATAAATATGCACTAATCATGAAAGTGAGTATGTCAAAATAAAGAGCTAATTTTATGCTCTACAGCTCTCCAGAAATTAATTTTACAAAGCCAACCCGTAACAATATGAAAATACCCTTTACACAAAAGTGCTCATTAGGTGCACTAAATAGCATTAATCATAAAACTGAGTACATCAGAATCAAGGGCTCATTTTAGTCTTTCAAGCGCACCAGAAATTAATTTTTTTAAACCAACCCTCAAAAATATAAAACTACTCTTTAACACAAAAGTACTGATCCAAGACACTAAATATGCACTAACCATAAAAGTAAGTAAATTAGAATTAAGGGCTCATTTTAAGCTCTTGCATGGACCGTAGCGCAATGTTTTAAAAACAACACCTACTACAGAAAAACTATTCTAAAAAGTAAGTATGCACTAATCATAAAAGTCAGAACTGAGGGATCTTGTTAGGCTCTTGTATGGACCGTAACGCAATTTTTTAAAATTAACCCATACCACAGAAAATCTACCCTGAAAAATAAAAATGCACTAATTATAAAAGTAGGTCCATCAGAATTAAGGGCTCATTTAAGGCTCTTCATCGCCCCAGAAATCATTTTCCCAAACCAACTCTTAACAATGTAAAACTATTCTTTGCACAAAAGTGCTGATTAGGTGCACTAAATATACACTAATCATGAAAGTGAGTAAATCAGAATTAACGGCTCATTTTAGGCACTTGCATGGACCATGGCGCAATTTTTTAAAAACAACCTCTACCACAGAAAAGCACCCAAAAAATAAATATGCACTAATCATAAAAGTAAGTACATTAAAATTAAAGGCTCATTTTAGGCTCTTGCATGGACCGTGGTGCAATTTTCTGACAACAACACCTACCACAAAAGCACTACCCTAAACATAAATATGCACTAATCATAAAACTAAGTATATCCGAATTTAGGGCTCATTTAAGGAGTTTAAGCGCCTGAAAAATCAATTTTCCAAAACCAACCCTTAACAATATAAAACTACCCTTTACACAAAAGTGCTGATAAAGTGCACTAAATATGCACTAATAATAAAAGTTAGTATGTCAGGATTGAGAGCTCTTTTTAAACTATTGCATTGGCAATAGCGCAATTTTGAAAAAACAAACCCTACCACAGAAAAACTGCATAAAAGATAAATATGCACTAATCATAAAAGTTTTAAAATCAAATTGAGGGCTCATTTTCGGCTCTTGCATAGACTGTTGCGAAATTTTTCAAAAACAAACCTTACCACAAAAAAAAAATACCCTTAACAATAATTATGTAAGAATCATAAAAGTAAGTACATCAGAATTAAGGGCTTATTTTAGGCCCTCTAGCGCTCTAGAAATCAATTTGCTAAAACCAACTCTCAACAATATAAAATTTCCCTTTACACAAATGTACTGATTAGGTGCACTTAATATGCACTAATCATAAAAGTTAGTAGTCGTGATTGAGGGCTCACTTTAGGCACTTCCATGGATCATGGCGCAATTTTTTAGAAACAACTCCTACCACAAAAAAAATACCCTAAAAATAATTATGCACTAATCATAAAAGTAGGTACATTAGAATTGAGGTCTCATTTTTGGCTCTTGCATAGACTGTTGCGCAATTTTTCAAAAACAACTCCTACCACAATAGCACTACCCTAAACATAAATATGCACTAATCTTAAAAGTAATTACTTCCGAATTTAGGGCTCATTTTAGACGTTCAAGCGCCCCAAAAATCAATTTTTCAAAAAAAACCCTTAACAATATGAAACTATTCTGTACACAAAAGTGCTGATAAGGTGCACTAAATATGCACTAATAATAAAAGTTAGTATGTCAGTATTCGGAGCTCTTTTTAGGCTCTTGCATTGGCAATGGCGCAATTTTGAAAAAAAAGCCTACTACAGAAAAACTACATAAAAAATAAATATGCACTTATCATAATAGTTGGTAAATTAAGTTAAGGGCTTATTTTCGGCTCTTGCATGGACTGTTGCGTAATGTTTTAAAACCAACCCTTACTACAGAAAAAAGTACCTTAAAAAATAATTATATACGAATCATAATAGTAAGTACATTAGAATTAAGAGCTCATTTTTGGCCCTTTAGCGCTCTAGAAATCAATTTCCTAAAACCAACCCTCAACAATATAAAATTACCCTTTACACAAAAGTACTGATTAGGTGCACTAAGTATGCACTAATCATGAAAGTTAGTATGTAATGATTAAGGGCTCACTTTAGGCACTTGCATAAATCATGGCCTAATTTTTTAAAAACAACCCCTACCACAAAAAAACTACAAAAAAAAATTATTATGCACTAATTATAAAAGTAGGAACATCAAATTGAGGGCTCATTTTTGGCTTTTGCATGGACTGTTACGCAAATTAAAAAAAAAACCTAACACAGAAAAACTGCCCAAAAAAATAAATATTCACTAATCATAATAGTAAGTACATCAGAATTAAGAGCTCATTTTAGGCTATTTAGCGCTTCAGAAATCAATTTTCTAAAACCAAACCTCAACAATATAAAACCACCCTTTACACAAAAGTGGTGATTAGGTGCACTAAATATGCACTAATCATGAAATTTACATATTCCGAAATACGCAAATAATAGTTTAAAATATTTAACAATTAATTATAGAAGGAAATTGATGAATATTTCAAACTGTTTCAAATTTTCTTCGAAAATGAAGCTTTTGAGAAATGTTAAAGTTTTCAAGACAATTTTTTTAGTTTTAAAGAAAAAACTTAGTAATTTAAATAATTTAGAAGACATACGAAAGCTTTAGAATTTGTATGAAAATTCATAAACAATTTTAAATTTGTAATGGAATGGAAGAAAAATGCAAAATACTAAAGTTTGAGAAAAAAAAAGCTTTTGAAGAATCTTGAAAGGTTTTAAGGAAATTTTAAGAGCTATATGAAACTAAAGGAATTTTAATTAATATTAAAGGCTTTGATATTTCTTTGGGTATTTTTGGTAGATTTTAATAACTTGTTGTAATTTTAAATGATTTTTAAGATTTCAAGGCATTTCTTAGAATTCCAAGGAATTTCTAGTAATTTAAAAGTTTTAAAGACCTTTATAAGTCTTCAAAGTCATTTAAATATTTTAGGATATTTTTTAACATTTCAAGGAATCTTCAAGAGCTTGAAGATTTTTCAGGCATTTTCAAAAATGCCAAATGATTTTGAATATTTTCCGTTATTTCAAAAGATTTGAAAGAATTTTTAATAATTTTAAAGTATTCAAAAAAATCTAAAGGATCATAGTTTTTTTTAATAATGAGGAATGTTAAAGGGATTTTCAAAGATTTTAGATGACTTGAAATGTTTCAGTTAGGTTTTTTGATATATTCCAATAACTTGAAGTTACTCGTTACTTTTTGAATAAAAATACTAAAAAATACAATTTGTCTTCGAATTTGTCCCAAATTTTACTATTTTGGATGATTTAGATTTGCAATAGAAAACATTTATAAAATTTTATTTTCCTTAAGTAAAAAAAATTATGTTAAAGGAAGAGCTATTTTGCTTAAAAAAAATATATTTATCTTAATGTTAAATAAAAGACTCAACACGTGTTGTCAAATAGTTTAGGAACGTTTGAAGGTTTGAAGAGGAAGAAAAAAATGTCTTAAGGTTCCTGTGGAAATTTTTATTGTCTATTTTTTCATGTTTATTCAAAAAGAATATCAAAAAAGATTTTAAAAGTTTTCCAAAATTGTCAGAAATGTGCACAAATATGTAAATCTGTAGGTTATAATTTTCACCTAATTTAGAAAAAATGTTCTTGTTAGAAAGTTCATTATTTTAAAAATCAAAAAAATACTTCTACGTTTTTTGTTTAAATTGAATTTTGCAAAAACAAAAATTTAAAAATCGTCCTCTAGTGATCATAAGCGAATTTATTCATGTTTAATTTGAAAGAAATTTAAAATCGGATAGAAATTATAACCTGCAGATGATTTATCAGCAAAAATATAATTCTGTACCACTGGGCGCTTATTGTTCATGTAAAATTATTCGAAAAAAAAACAATTACAAATCAGCCTTAATTTTTTTTTAATGAGCCGTTTTCAATTTACAGCGTTACAAGTATATAATAAAAAACAATTATAAATTTTTCTAGAAATTGTTGCAAAACCTATACCTGACATCATAAGCTTACACATTCTTCGTAAGCTTTCTTTCTTAACTGCATATAACAATTGTTACAAATGAAAACCTTTAAATACCAGGATTGATTAAAAAAATTTTTTTTTAATATTCGACACAAGATAGAACTTTTTATTTTTAAGACATTCTCTCGTACGACGTCTTATTATTTATTTACAGCCTTTTAAAAAATATATTTTTCACAGATACAGGTTCTTTAGAATCGGAATTTGTATATCTTATTTCAAGCTGATTAATTTCTTGTTATTGCAAGATTCTTGAAAATGCTTATTTTTATGGACTGTGTTCAAAAATAAAAAAGCACTGTTTTCAAATTAGAGACAGGCTACATCACGTTCACAATTTCACAATATGACCTGATGGGTTAAACAGAGTTAAGAGTTTTACACTATCTCATTTTATTATTTAAAATTTTCTAATTTTTATATTTTTAATTTTTTTGACATTTTTCTAAATATCGTATATAGTTTTCAGTAAATTTTTTTTGTTTGCATAAAGGAATTACTTGCTTCCATTTTTTCAATTAGAAATGCAATATTTCAAATATAGAAACAAAGTAGGTGACGCTAAGAATTTCTCAATGCAGCTTTCTCATTGTTTCAATAAACTCCAAAGTTATACATAAACGCGTAATTTCATTAAACTTTTCCATTTTTTACGTTTTTCATGTTCATCAATTTTTCTAAATTATTATAAATAGCTGTAAATAAATTTTTGTTCTACAAAGCAATTAATTTTCCACTATTGTTTCAGGACACATCCTGATTTCACTAATTAATACTTTTCTACCTACCTTTAGTGGCTTACCTTTTGCTAATGGAAGCTGTAAAATTTTTCAAATAATTAGTTAAATTTTACCAATTTTTATTTAATGAGAAGAAAAGATAAAAAAAAATGTTAATACCTATATTGCTCGTTTCTTATTAGGAAAATATATGTTGATACTAGCCGGGTTGTGAATTTTCCAGCTAAATCTGGGAGGTGCCGGTTGTTGTGGATGTTGCTGCGGAACGCACGGCTGCCGGTGAGACTAACGGTGTGCTACAAGCCGGTCCCTAGAGGACCGTGACTTGTGTTAGGCACGGGGCGTTAACCGGTTCTAGAGGAACCGTAACTCGGCGTCTCGTAGCGGGCGGTGTCGGCGTTGAATGGTGCAGAGTGCCGTGCGGAGTTATCACGCTGCTACAAGCCGGTCCCCAGAGGAGCGTGACTTATGTCAGGCGTGGTGCGTGAGCTGGTTCCAATGGAACCGTGACTTGATGTGGTGGTGGAAGGCGGATGGCGTCCGTTAACTCAACCTGAGCAAACTGGATGCGGTGCGCGAACTGGTAGTGTAGTGTTGTTCCGATGGAGGAAGCGGTCAAGTCGGTTTATCGACTTAGGGCTAGCTCGGCGACTGCTCAGAGGCTGCTGCTGAATTCGAACGGCTCCCTGATGCAAGAGAAGATACCTCCAGGCCTGCAGCCTGTTCATGGAAGATGAGACCATCCGTGATCCACGCCGCTGACCACGTTTTAGGTCCAAGAAGCTTTTTTTTTAAGGTTAAAGTCACATAGTCAGTTTAGTCGCCTAAAGATTAGGCCCTATCAGCGAGAAGTCCGTCGTTTACAAGTCTCAGTTGCGTCTGGGGCGTTTTGTCGGTAAAAAGGTTTCGAGGTCGTCCAGGGGGATTACGTCGTCGTCGGTGTTGTCGTCAGAGTCGACGTCCTGGGAAAAGGAGGTTGTGTGGGCAAACCATTTGCCCGGAGTAGGAGGCAGTTCCTTGGAAGTGGACGGGAGCGTGTGGTCGTTAGCCTTGGTGAAAGTGACGGGAGAAGGCCGAGGGTTAAAAGGTTTCGGTGAGGTATAGGTGAAACGTGAAAGAAATGTGAACCACTGAGCGAACAATAACCTTGCGAGCGAAGAAGAAGGCAGAGGAGGAAGGACGGCAGTCCTTAGCATTAAAAGGGAAGGAGTCGTTGATGGCGGCGGCGGAATCGGGTTTGTTTGCCGGCGCGGGAGCGGTTTTGGATACTTCCAGGCATGAAAGACTAGTCAGGACGGTAACGAGGAGAAGAGATTTGGCGGAATATAGGAGGCAGAGGGAGAGTTAGAAGGGGGAGAGAGAGGTTTGCGGAGCTGCAGAGAACGTACCGGCTTCGAATAGGAGAGAGAGGGAGGCTTGCAGTGCTGCGACGAGCGTACTGGCCTCGGAAGAGAAAGAAAGAGGGAGGCTTGCTGAGCTGCAAGAAGCGTACTGGCCTCGGAAAATAGAGAAAGAGGGAGGTTTGCGAAGCTGCAATGAGCGTACCGGCCTCGAAAGAGAGAGAAAGAGGGAGGCTCGCAAAGCTGCGATGAGCGTGCTGACCTCGAAAAAGAGACAAGGGAGGCTTGCAGATCTGAAGAGAGCGTACTGAACTCAAAAAAAGTAGAAGAGGAAGAGAGAAAGGAGGATTTGGCGAAGCTACGGGGAGCTTACCGAACACTAAGGAGGGAAAAAAAGAAAGAGTCAAGAAAACTGGAAATAATTTAAGATATTTACTCTGGCTCCAGAAAAGGTACACACGGAAAAACGCCAGTCTCGGTTGAAAAGCTGAGCGAGAGTCTTTGACTCGGTCGAGCGCGCCGGTATGTCTGTAAAACAAACAAAGGTAAAAACACCAACATTGTCAGGCGACATGACTAGAATGATAATTACGAGAAAAGTAAGAGAAAATTCTCATCGATAAAAGGTTTGTATACAAACGCACTGTTGTAAGTACAATTTTAATACAAATTTGAACTTGCGAGTTCAGGCGTGAAAATGTATAAAATGAATCACGTTAGTCTATCGATCTGTTGTTGTTGAGATTATTAGAACCACGAGATACGTGCATAAATGTGACATGTGTTTATGAAGCTCATTGCAAATAAGTATTTCAGTTTTAGCTGAACGACTGTCATTGAATAAAAAGACAGTAATAAAGTTTATTTGTTCTTTGAACTTCTTATCACATTGTTTTGTTTTTCGTCTTTTGCTACAATGTTGTTTGATAATTTCTTTTAAGAGCAAACAGAGCTGTGCACTCAAAATAAAATTTCGTTTGCGAATGCGGGATAAGTTAAGGAAGCAACAAAAGAGTCATTTGTATCGCGAATGTAAGCAATAAAGAAAAACTAGACGCGATTCGTACAACAGCATCTAGAATTAATTGAATTCCGCGATCAGAAAAAAGATAATGTGTATTTCACTTCAAACTCTTTTAGTGAAACTGAAAAAGCTTATGTAACAGCAAGAGGAAACTTTTTAGATGATATTAAAAAAGTCTCGACTACACAATCATGAGCGTCAAATTTACCGGTCGTGCCAACGTTCTCAACATCCCGTTCCATGCCAAAAATAGAATTAACAAAATTCTTGAGCGTCTACACAGAATAGTCAAATTTCACTGACCTCTTCAAGTCAATGGTTTATTCGAATGCGGGGTTGACATCTATAGAAAAGCTTCATGATTTAAAGATAAATCTTTCAGGAAAAGCTGCGCAACTTTTTAGACACATTTCGGTAAAAAATGAGAATAACAATCGCTGTTAGGAATTACTGGAGGATAGATATGAAAACAAACGAGTCCTAGTACCTTCTCATTTATCCGGCCTATTTTTACTTCAGCCAATGAAAGCGGAATCAGCAAGCGCGTTGCGAGAACTTCACAACTCAACCGTTGATTATGTAGAGGCACTCGACTCCTCAAATAAGCCAGTAAGTGGATAGTCATCAATTAGAGTCTATCTTACCGTCGAACGACTTGATCATCAGTCTCTACGAAACTGATTAGTAATTCAAAAGAACCTCCAACTTTTGAGATATTCAAAACGTTCCTAAAAAATCCCCTTCGTGCTTTAGAGGCTTTTGAATTAACAACAGGATCCAGTAAACAATCTCCTTCACAATCACCAACAAAATATCAAAAATGAAAGTTTATTATGCAAAGAAGTCATCGCAATCAATGACCGCTAACGTCAATACAGTTACGAAGCAACTATCAAAGAAATCGCTTCAAGATAGAAAATGTTTCAGGTGTAGAGAGCAACATTTTTTGATGTCATGTCCACAGTTTCGAGGTCAAACAGTGTCACAAAGAAAAGAATTCGTGATTTAAAAAAGATTATGCAGTAATTGCCTTGGGTCCCGCCTGATTGGAAACTGCGCTTCAAAAAATGTCTGTCGATTATGTCGTGAAAAGCATCACACTATTCTTTATGAGGCGAAAAATATTCAAGCTCGACCTGCTGCAAGTTTATCCACTGTTCCACCTTCGCAGGCTAACTCTTATGCCATTTCAGTGATGCAGGTGTCTTCGGATGAAACAACATCGGTGTTGTTGACCACCGCGATGGTCTTTGTTATTGCACCATTCGGTCAAACCCTTTATATCGAGCTTGCGCAACGATTGCAGCTGCCTCGGACTACAAGTCTCGTTCTTTTATTAGACGTCGGTGAAAGTAAATCGGGAACGTCACGTGGATCAGTTTCTACCGAAGTTAAACCTCATTTTTAGTCAGAATTTAGACTCAAACTTAAAGCGAAACTAGGAGATTTATACTCTTCAGCTTTCAAGTTATTGCTCCACACGGAACAACGTTTGAAACGGGTTTCTCGCCTTCAAGAGGCTTACACAGATTACATGGAGGAGTACAAAAAGCTTCAGTGCATGGTTCCAGTCATTAAGTCTTCTGATAGAAGAATTAAATCAAGGTCATTTTTTCTTCCGCATCATGGAGTATGGCAAATTCAAGTCTGACAACAAAGCTTCGAGTGGTTTTTAACGATTCTCGAAGCTCAAGTCGAGGGTTATCATTAAATGATTGCTTGCATGCAGATCCTATATTGCAAATAAACATTTCAGATGTTCTGCTTAAATGGCGTCGGCATGGTATTGTATTTTCAGCAGATGAAGAGAAGATGTATCGCCAAATTCTCGTTCATAAAGATGGTCAGGATCTCCAGCGAATTCTGTGGCGCACAACTCCTGCCGATCCTATTCAGATTTATCGACTTACTACTTTCACTTATGGTCTGACATGTGCTCCATATTTGGCTGTTTGCAATGTTTAGCAGCTTGAACTTGATAAGGGAAAGTGGCTTCCTCTAGCTGCTGAAGTCATTGAATACAGTGTTTAGGTAGATGATGTCATGTCAGAGTCTAAAAATTCAGAGGATGCCAGAAAACTTTACGATCAATTACTTAAGCTTCTCATTGCAGGCGGATTTTCACTTGGAAAATAGATTACGAATAGTCCTAAGCTTCTAGGACGTATCCCTGTGGGCCTTCAAGCATTGTCTTTAGATCTTGCCTGGCATTCTAAAACTTAAGTGACGATGCTCGGGTTAACCTGGTAACCCGAGAGCGATTTTTTCATCTTTAAAATCGATCTGACTCCTATCAGTAATGTTATCATTAAACGTCTCGTTGCTATTCGATCTGCGCGACATTTTGATCCACTTGGATGGTTGTCACCCGTGATAGTGGTCATAAAAGATCTTTCTTCAAAGACTTTGGGAGCTGAAAATCTTTTGGGATGACCTGCTTTCTGACGAACTTTGTCAACGCTGGGAAAGACACTACAAGAATCTGCAACATATTTTATCACTTTGAGTTCAACGATGGATTGGATTACGATCTTCTGGCTGCTTATAGAAATTTCATGGCTTTGGGGATGCTTCATAACAAGCTTACGTAGCAGTTGTTTACGTTACATCAGTTCAGACAACTGGAGAATGTTCGGCGGTGCTTATCGCTTTCAAAACAAAGGTATCACCTGTGAAAACAGTCTTGCTTCCTCGTCTTGAACTGCTTGCTGCTGTCCTTTCAGCTCGTCTCGTTGCATATGTTCAGAATCTTCCTAACCTTAATGCTCCTTTTCACATGTGGTCAAATTTAACAACTGTTCTAGCTTGGATTGTAGATTTATCTTCGCGACGAAAGCATAATGTCGCGAATCAAGTAGCGGAGATTCAGACCACACTTCCGTTAGCTGTTTGGCATCATGTTCCGGGCAAGGACAATCCAGCTTATTGTACGTCGCGTGGTGTGACTGCTCTTGGATTTTTAATTCCCTTCCTCTTGTAGAATAGGCTAGATTGGCTGCCTAATTCATACAACTGGCCATTTAGTCCTTTAGAACCCCCAGACAGCTCAGTAGATATAGAGGAACGAGTGACAGTCAATTTTGTGGTTGGTGAGACTAAACATTGGTACCTATTCTAACAATATTCTGGATCGACTTTTTCGAGTCACCGCCTTGCGTCTTCGATTTCACAATGCCATAAAATATCGCTTTAGGGTAACACCACCTCACATCACTGCTTTTGATCTTCTCAAAGCTCTTCTGCGCTTGATTCAGCATAAACACAATGAAAGAAGCGTGGCGCAACAGCCGTACCGACAGCTACAGTCGCTGCACGAAACGCAACGTCGATTTCGTACTTCGAATTAGTGTAGACGTACTCTCAGTTTGGTACGGCTG
>JAUELO010447700.1:0-13501 GCA_032357855.1 Amphibolips quercusostensackenii | reverse complement strand
CACGATGAATCGTGCCTTAAACTTCTACCAGGTTGATTCAGTTATACTGGAGATATTATCTTTTGGATCTCTGTTCTGTGCAGAGATTTCAAGTCAAATTAAATATTGGGATTTGTCACAATATTTATATTTTAATTTATTTTTGAAATTTGGCTCTTGGGCTCACATATAAAAATCCGCTCTTTGGCGTAAGACAGAGTTTAAAATCGCTCTTTGGCGATTATTCAATTTTCAAAGTGAATCGCTCAATGGCGTAAAATGCAACACTCGCTTTAAGGCGGAAAATATAGCAATAAGATCAATATTCAATCGCTCAATGGCGTAAAATTCGATATTTCAAAAGTCGCTCAATGGCGTACAATAATATATTCTCTCTCAGGCGGAAAATCAAACATTAAAATCAAGAAATCGCTCAACGGCGTCAAATGTAAAATCGCTCAATGGCGTAAAGATAAAATATTCTTAGGGTCGCTCAATGGCGTACAAATCCCAAAACTCGCGCTCAATGGCGTGAAGTAAACGTAAGAAAATAATCGCATTTGAAAAGGTTGAGAGGCTGCGTGGCTCAGAAAGATAAACTTTCTCTGAGTCCGATTGGAGGATAAATCCTCGTCGAACCCTGAAAATCTATTCCACTGGAAAAACTGTAGACTCAGGGCACTTTGCCCTGGAATTCAGTATTCCCAAGAGAAGAGATACAAGTCAGTGCAGAACCGAGTTGGGAGATAAATCTCCGCTCAATCCTGGGATGCTGCTCTCTATACCGCTGGGTTGCCACGCAACCCACCCCAACTGGCGTTTTCACGCCGCGCGGGCCTTTTTATGGGCCGCGCTCTAGTTCAGACTCCCACTACGCGATCTAGTTTCATAGTGGGAGGCTTTCGGACTTGCGCTTCTCTGTACGCCCTTTATTCCGGCAACTAGTTCCAGTTCATTGCCGGGGCGTTATATTTTTCTCATTGGGACTCTCACGCTTCGTGCTCGATATTTCATTTAAAAATCACTTAATCATAACTTAAACCATAAATTCAATCATAAGAATCATCATGTGCCGCTTACGCCACGCGATTTGGTCATCGCACTTTGCGCTCCGAGATACATTGATCATGCGCTTTGCGTTCCGTCTTGTATGCTCTTCATAAACAAATGACTAGATTTTTAATTAATTCCAAACCTAATTCTTTAACCAAAAAGAATAATTTCTAATAAAAGTTTTAGAAATGTTTAAGATGTTCAAGAAATTTTCAACATAATATTTATATTTTTAATAAAAAGAATGAATTTTTAATGAATAGATTTTATATCAAAAAATTTTAATTTTTAAAAAATATAGGAATTTACAAATAAATAATTAATGTTTGAACTGAAGAAGAAAAAAATTCAATACAAACATAGATTAATTACATTTTCAGTTACAAAATTAATTTTAAATAACAAAATATTGAACGAAATAGTTTAAATTAGAAAAAGGAGGATTTTTATCTAAAACGATAAATCATATACCAAAAAGATTAATTACCAACAAAGTATTTTACTTCCTAATAAGTAGTTGAAGTTTCATAAAAAGGATAATTTCTTTAACAAAATATAGTAGTTTATATTCAAACCGAAAAATTTCTTGATTTCAATTTAGAAACAGCTAAATTTTTCCCAAAAATACGTCATTTGGATCTTGCGCTTCACGCTCGATAATAGGTTAGCTTGCGCCTCGCGCTCGGATATTTATTATTTGCACTGAGAATGCTGGAATTAAACTTTATCAAAAACATCTTTTTCAGATCCCAGTATATGTATACAACTTTATATTTTAAATTTCTTATGTAATTAACCCTTTAAGGGCCAAGCCTTGATCCCGTCGAATAAGAGTTTTGAAAAAATTCAGGAATAATGTATGGTCATTTTTTGATCAAATTTTTCCAAAAAAAGTTTTTTTAATTTTTACAGTTTTCTCGGTTTCTGCTGAGTATACGATAACTTTAAAGCTGCAAATCCTTCTTGAAATTTTCTTTTGTATCTCGCGCCGTTTGGTTCGGAATTGAAATTTTAGATATTCTTCATAGTATTTTTCATAAATAAAATCAAAATGACAAGTCTGATCAAAAAATGGTTACGAGAAATTTTGTAGGACTTTTTAAAAACTATAATTGCTTTTTTTAACTTTTTCTCGCATGTTTCATCGTTTGGTTCATAATTTAAGTATTAAATTTGCCCGTAGTATTTTAAATAAATAAAACCAAAACAAAGCGCATCTATCGAAAAATGTTTAAATCAAATTTTAAAGGACTTTCAAAAAGCTACAATTGCACTTGAAAAACTTTTTCTCGTATCTCACGATGTTTGGCTGAAAATTTAAATTCTATATTTTTTCATAATATTTTTAATTAATGAACTAAAATTATAAGTCCTATCGAAAAATAGTTTTAAAATATTTTTCAGGAATTTTTAAAAGCTACAATTACTTAACAAAAATTCGTCCTATATCTTCCGTCGTTTGACTCAAAATCATAATTTTTGATTTTTCATGGTATTTTTGAAAATAAGAAGCAAAATATCAACTCTTATTCATAAATAGGCAGAAAGAAACTGCAGGTCTTTTAAAAAAACACAGTTTTTCTGTAGAATTTTTTTACTCATCTGTCGTCGCTTGGCTTAAAATTAGAATATTTGACCTGTTCATTTTCAAAAATTAAAAAAAAAAATCGAGTCCTGTCATTAAATGAATAAAACAAAAATTTTAGACATTTTAAAGCGGTTTAGTTTCTCTTTCAGACTTTTTTAAGGAGTCTGTTTTCGTTCGGCATAAAAACAGAATATTCGATTTTTGAAAAGAATTTTCGATGGATAAAACCCAAACCGTTAGACAAGGAATACTGGTTAACGAACTCGTTCTTTCTTTTAGTACCCAGAAACAGTCTGCCAAAGCTCGACATGATTTGCTTATTTTTTTTAGAGTTATCGTGTTTACAGACAAACGGACAGGCGGCCGGACGGATTGACGGACGGACAGACAGCTGGACAGACAGCCAGATAGACGTTATCGCAAATACTAGATTTTTGTTTTCAGAGGGTCTTGAAACGTGAAGATCCGTTCAAAAACTGTGGTGTGAATTTTCGAACAATTCTAATACTTCCTCAATTATGAATGATCAGCATGTAAAAAAAATCACGCGTATTAGCAGAAAGTGCTAGCTAACAAATTAGTAGATCTTTTCTTAACGCACTTTTTGTTGATTCATTTTTTCTCGCACCTTGCGTCGTTTTTCCAAAAATTTAATTTTTTTTATTGTTAGTGTTATTTTTCACGATTAAAACAAGAACCCCATATTCTTTTAAAAAATAATCAACAACAAATTTGTAGCTATTATTTTTGGGCAATCAAATTTTGAATTTTCGATTTTCAAAAATGATTCAAAAAGTCGTTACGATAATTTTTTAGAGTGTTTAAAAAGCAACATCTTTCTCATGCTGATTTTTTTAAAGTAGTGCGTTGTTTTGCTTTAAATTTACATTTTTGTTTGTTTTTGTTTAATTTTGCGAATGCTGTAAGTTAATTTTTCTCATTTGGAATATATTTTTATAAAAAAAATTTATCACAAATTTTTAAACCTTTTTAAATGCACATTTTTTGTTCATTCATCTGTTTTCGCATCTTGCAATGTTTGTCCAAACATTTGATTTCTGTATTGCTAATGTTATTTTCAGAAATAAAGAAAAAACTACGCATCCTATCAAAACATGATTTATAATAAATTTGTAGCTCTTTTTTGCGTGAACACATTTTTATTTTTTTATTTTTTTTGCAACTTGCGTTGTTTGTCTGAAAATTTCGTTGTGCTGCTCTTAATGCTGTTTTATACGAATACAACAAAAACTACGTGTCGCATCATAAAGTAGATAAAAACGAATTTGTAAATTACTTTTAAGTGCAAAATTTTTGTGGATTCTTCTTTTGTCGTATCTTGCATAGTTTGACTGGAAAATGGAATTTTGATTATGTTTTTTGCATTAAAAATTAGAATTTTTGATTTTTCATAAAAATTGAAAAAGTTGTTATGTTAATTTAATTGGGTATTAAAAATGCAACGCTTCTCTACCTTTTAATTTTTTTTATGTCGTGCTTTCTTTAGCTTAAAATGTTCATATTTTTTGTTTTTTTTTTTCATTTTGAAAATGCTATAACTTCGGTAATTCTTTTTATCAAAACAAGTCATTAGGATGAATTGTTTGCCTTTTTAGGTACTGCACATAACCGTACATAGAATTTTCAAATATTAAAAGAAGTGTTAAAAAAATTTTCAAAATGTGCTCACTTTTTGAATTTTCATCCAAAATGGATGGCAAACGAATCTCATTTGTAGTTTTTGACATCGAAAGAGATTAACAAAGGCCAAACTAATAGATGCATTTTTTTAAAAGTTATCGTGCTCACAGACAGACTGACATACATGCAGACAGACACATTCGTAAAAACCTGTTTTTTTGTGTTCAGGGGCCTCAAAACGTAGACATTTGATAAAAACGGGGGGCGGGAATCAAATTTCACACAAATCTGATACCTTCTTTGATCAGAATGTAATAAAAGTTTAAAGAAGTGGAAAAAAATCTGGGCAAACATTATTAACTTGAAAGGACTGTATGTAGCAAAGCATAGAGTGAGCGAAGCAGAAAATTTTCTTCAAATGTATAATTGAAAAAGTTTTTTTTTGATAATTCTAAATATTAAGGACTATAGACACCTTTCCTCGTGCCTTGTGTTTTGTGTGTCAAATTTTCAGCAAGATGTCTCATTCCGTGTGGACAAAAGTCGGGAAGGAAAAGTATTGGTATGGCTTCTAGATTTATTTTCATAGATTTTTTTTTTAATTTTAATCAAAAAAAAGCAAAGGAATGGACATAACAGTCTCCTTTTGCATTTCACAAACTTTCAGAGCAATATTTTTATTTCGTTCGGACGTAAGCTAAAAAAACAAAAACATTTGAGGACTAGCTTAGTCACGTGACCCACTCGTCACATGACTTTAAGAGAAATCAATCTCGAAAACAGGAAGTCGAAGAGTAATAAGAATTCCTAAAGCCTGGAACAAACAATCTATTTTCCTTGCACGCATTTTCTTATCTAATGTAATTCATTCAGTACAATGCGGGATAACAGACCAGTGCATCTGTTGAGCGATTGTTTATCACAGCCGGATAAATAACAGAGCTCACAGATAGATTAGGTATTTTTCAAATTACTTCACGTAACTGTAAAAGTAATTTTCAGCTTTATTAAAATTTTCAGTTTTGAATCAAAGGCACTAAATTTTTAAGATCCTTTTGAGACATTCAAATAATGTACTACAAATTTAATTTTAAAAAGCAACGGCAAGTTGACACGTTACATTTTTCAGTAAAACTAACGCGCTATTTTTTGTTGAAGTAACGGTAACGGTACCGCGATACAAATTTTGAGGCAGTAACGGTAACGTTAACGCGTTACTTTTAGACAGTAATGTGTCAAACACGGTAATGAAAAAACCTATATTTACTGATCACATGCGATCTGAAAGTCTGTTTATGGAAATGAATATTTTTTACAATCAGAATGTGTGTAAGGAAATGATTAAAAAATTACCAGAACTTAAATATGTGAATGTTATGTTTAGAAATTGAAATTTCGTTCATTTTTTAAATAAAAATATCTGAATAAAAATGTAATTTGAAATCAAATCCACCTTTTTTTGTTCACAAGATTGAAGGTAGGTAAATGAGTAATTAAAAAGATATATATATTAAAAAATAATCAACTTTATTTAGAAAAAACTTAATATTATGGCAAAAATACATATAAACTAGGCTTATCTATTTTAGTTTTTTATTATCTATTTAGTATTCTTAATATGACTTAAAGTGAATTTATCAAAGAAAAAGATGTGATGTTGAATCATTTTTATGTTATCCTCTGGTAATATGATATAAATGTAAGTGGTCACAAAAGCCATATGACAACTTTCAGACAAAAAATTTTATAGTTCATTGAGTCATGATATGTACGGAATTAAATCGTATGTCGCTTTGAAACGAATAAAATTTTCCTCATCAGATTGAAAATTATATACGGATAGACAATGAATGTTATATATTAATTAATTAAAAAACAATAGAAGCTCTGAAAAGGTTTAAAATTGCTTACTAATAAATGTCAAATAAAAAAATACAGACAGAGTTAAAAACCATAATAGGTTAGAATTGTTATGATTGCTCATACATAAGCAAAAAATCCCAAAGTATGAATTTGTCTAAAAGAGATTGCGTTAATCCATAATTAAGGATTTTGTTGTAAGAATCAGCCGGTAAGTAAATATGATTATATTTAATCAAATGTTTACATTTGGAGGTTATGTTCAAAGTGAAATGAAAAGACATGAAAAAAGGGATTAGTTTACCTAAGACTAAATGAAAAGTGGAAGATAATGTTAAATTAATTGAAAAATGTACCCACCATGTGTGAATTTTTAAAAATAGTTATAAGAAGACTATTATATTTTACGTACGATCGGAGCAACCAACCAACTCCTTCGTGGTTATACTAATACTAACATATCTACAACAGCAACAGAGTGTGCAGTTTCAGAAATACAGGAGCATATATATAAATAATGAAATAGTATTACCATCAAACTCAAGAAAATACAATATTATTAACAGAAATTGTTCGCATGAGAATTCAGAAGACAGCTGTAAATTATGATCAAGTCATTAAGAGAATTTTAATAGCATAAATAATAAGTATAAATAAACTAGTATAATTAATCAATAATTATCACATATGCATCTAATTTCTTTCCTCTTACTGAAAACCGTCTCAGAAAAACAACGTTTATAATAATTAGGTTCCTGATGTAAGATTTTAAAATTATTCTATTTTATAAAATTAAAAGCACCTAAATGCTTATTAGTTAAATGTTGACTAATAGCTCAATGATATTTTTCTGCAAGTCTTATATTATTTTTATGTTCTTTTAATCTCATTTTAAAAAGATGACTGGTTTATTCAACATTAGATCAAGAACAAGCAATTCTATGAATAACTTTACAACGGTCTAATATATTGATTTTATTTTCTCCTAATTTAATGTATTTATTAAATTTGCTATCGGTTCTATACACAGTTTTCATGTTATAATTATATTAGGAAGTCTATTTATCAATTAGATATTTTTCCCAAACATGAAATGGATATAATTCTTATTTAACATTGATAACCTCATTATTATTATATTCCTAGAAAATATCTGTCCCTAGATTCCATATCTTTAAAACCATTAATGAATGGTTTGATAGGACGCGTATTTTTTGTTTTAATCATAAAAGATAACATTAAAAATAAGAAAATTACATTCTTGTTTAAAAACGATACGAGGCAAAATAAATAAAAAAGACAAAAGTTGCTCATTCAAAAAGCATCTACAACTTTATTATTAATTAATTTTAAATAGGACGGGTAGGTTGCCTTTTATTTGTGAAAAATATGAATAAAAATAAACAAATAAGGTTTTTAGAAAAACTAAACGACAAAAAAAGAATAAAGAGTCAAAAGTTGTTCAATTAAGAAAGATCTACAAATTTTTTGCAAACTCTTCTAACAAAAATATGTTGAAAATAAAAAAATTAGCTTTCTGGAAACAGGACGTAAAGTGCAATTTAACTTTACTTAAGAAAATTTGTGTCCTTAATTATATCTACAATTTTTCTTAGAACCACTTTTCGTTACGAGGCGTACTTTAAGTATAAATGGTAAAAAATAAGATTAAAAATAAACAAATTAAATTAATGGAAAATTGATATAATTTTCAATAAAATGTTAAATAATAAAACTGTTTTTTTTTATAGAATGCACACTCTTTTATCATAAAAAAAAGAGAATTAAAATACATATGTATCGATGCCACATACAACAAACAACAAGTGTAATATGCATTTGATATAATAGTGATGAACATTATGTAGAAAAGTGCACGTTTAAGACAAAATCGAGCGCGAAGCCCAAGATACGTGATGAGAATGTGTTTGTTAAAGCCAAACGAGCTTTAACAAAAGAGAATTAACAATAAATAAATCAAAGTTGTTAATAATGTAACCTGTAATTTTAAAAAGTTTGTGCACGAATGTGGTGAAAATATAAAGATCGAGAGCGAAGCGCGAGATAAATATGGTATCGAAAGCGAAGCGCTAGAATTAACAGTTGCATTCCGTCGGCACGCTCAAACTAATTAACGAAGTGAGCCGCGTGTTGCGCCCAATGAGAATGTATCCCCGCCACGAACAGATTTTTCTTTATTGACATCTCGTGGCCTTAATATCCACGTGCAACGACAGGCAGTGTGGGATGAAATCAAATAAAATAGTTTAAAATAACTTTTAGAGCGTCATTTTTAATAATTTAATATCCTGTTTTTTAGAAGAGTTTTCATTTGATTTCACAAATGGTATGTGCAAGCGATTTTTGGATTATTATTGTTCACATTTTTATGTCAATGCAAATAGAGAGCAAAAATTAATTTTTTCTATTTCTGCTACCATCTGATAAACATCTTTCCTACTATCATTACCTTCAGGGTTTTAGGCGCAGGTGTGCATGCCAGCAAGAAATGATTAACAAGTAATAGTTTCGACTTAAAAATATAATACCGAATAAAAAAATAATACTATTATCGATTATTCGTCTTCAATGTGATATTTGGACGATAAAATGATGTTCTGTTATAGACAATGTGTAGTAGATCATAAAAATGTGTCATTTAATGTTATTTTTTAATTTTATAAAAAAGTGATATAAATTAATATTTCGGGTGGCTTTTTAAAGAAGAAACATAATTTTAATCCTAATTATTGTCAGGTGATGTCGCAGGTCAAACTAAGTGATGAAAATTTTTCATTTAATATTCTTTATTGATTTCATGAACAAACAACTGGAAATAACCAGCAATATAATTTGAGGAAAATTAAGAGAAAACTCAGTTTTTTACTGCCTATAGAAGTCCACAGTATTTTTACATTCTCACCGTAATAAGAAGGTATTAGTTTCATGCGAAAATTAACTTTCGGGGATTTATTTGAATTTCTACGTTTCAAGACCCCCTCAATCCGAAAAAATCGTTTTTACGATCTCGTCTGTCTGTCTGGCGTCATCGTTTTCGTTGTTGTCGTCTGTACACCGGATAACTTTTAAAAAATTTTTTGGATTGGATTGAGCTTTAGCACACAGTTCAAGGGACCAAAAAGAAAGATCGAGTGCATAAAAAATTAAAAAAATTAATAGGAACCTATCACAAGGTATAGTGCCTTATCAGAAAAAGTGGGGGGGGGGATTTCTGAGCATGAGATGGGAAGGGGTAGTGTGAGGTCTACGAAGCAGCGTGAGGAGAAAATGAGAGGTATGATAAGTCAATGCTTGCAGCAAGGAGTGAGGCTGGGGGGAGGACAAGGAAAGAGAGCTAAATTCCTGTAATTTACTAGCAGGTGGTGGGTGATAAATAAACCCGCTTGGCTTCCTTGGACTTTGTTGAGTTTACCCAACGGTGGTACCCATCCAAAGTTACGATCTGATTAAAGAGACTATTTGACTATCTCAACTTAACCGGGTAGGAATAGTCATTAAAAACGAGTTGATTTTCAAATAATGATTCTATTTATTTAGTCGGAAATTACAATTTCAATTTCTTTACGAGACGCGAGAACACCGAGTGCTTATGATGTCACTTGCCTCATTCTACCGGGCTCCCCTCGATGTGAGAGGATGGCTGGCGCGGGTTGGTGGCCGGCCTTAAAGGTTGTGTGGGGCGATGCGGGTTTGGTGGTGGAACCGTGGACCCAGGCAGGAACTGGGTCGTAGGCCGGAGGGTAGGACAGTCGCCTTGCGGTGGCGGGTCATGCAGCAATCGCCAAAGTACAACAAGAGGGCGGTGAGGCGCAGCTTCAGCCTGCCTGTCTAACAGAGCTAAGATTGGGCCCGAAGGATCCTTCGGGCCTCGAATCAGCATTCTTGTGTGCACGGTGGTGATGGATGGACGATCGGAGAGTCTAGATCCAAGCTGATAGCCTCTAAATCGCTATCTGAAATAGCAAGGTCCGCCGATAATATCTCGTCACCCGCGGGCGGCGAGCAGTAGGCAGCTCTCTCTGACTGTGACGTCGATACTGGGGATAGCTGAGACACATCCTCTTCGCTGGTGGGCAGCAGGTAGGCGGCATCCTTCTCTGGCTAAGGTGCCTGTACGGGCGCTATTTGGGCAGCCTTTGCTACTTCTCTGTCCTGGGAGATTCGGGGTTGAAGAAACTTCGGGTGGTACTCTGTTTTGAGCACTTCGAATCGTGGATTTCTAAAAACTCGGTACAGCCAGTCGTAAGATTAGGTGATTTACCAGCAGATAGAGAAGAGGAAAGAAGCCTAGAAACTGATTGCTTTCTTTTACCATCAGGTGAGAGGGGGCGAGTGAGTAGGGAAAAAGGATGATAAACCGATTGCTGTAATTTGCCAGCAGGCGGTGGATTAAGGGATGAAGGAAAAATCCACTTGCTGTAATTTGCCAGCGGAGGGGGCGAAGGATGCGAAACCGGTTGCTATGTTTTGCCAGCAGGCGAGGGGGATGACAAACTGCTTGCTGTATTATTCGAGCAGGCAGCGAAAGGAAAGCAAAAGAAAAAAAAGAAAGCCACTTGCTGTAATTTACCAGCGGATGTGGGCGAGCGATTGAAGAAGCGTATGGGAGACCAATAGCTGTATTTTGCCACAGACGATGGGTAAAAGGGGAGGCGATTCGCTGACTGTGCTTCACCAGCAGGCGGGTGAGGGAGGGTGGTATGAAAGTAGGCTTACTTTTAGGATCTTGAGAAACGTTTTTTTTAGGGAACGGAAGAAAACACTGGGTGTAGTTTCAGAGAACTTTATTTTTGCGCCAGGTTGGTGACAAGACGAGTCGTTGTCGTAGACAAGGGGTTACTGCTTACTCGCTATCTCGAGACCTTTTTTGGAGAAAAAGCAGCGCCAAAGGAAAAGAGGGGTTTAGCTTTTTTATCATAGAATTTCGGAAATGGGCCTGTTCACTAGGCGGCCTGATTTCCTCTATTCATTGCACTTAGGGTGAGTATAACACAATTTGTCCTAATGACATTTTTAAAATAAAAATACAAATTGTTAGAGACATAGCATATTTAAAATTAAAAAAAGCATTTTCAAAATCCGAAAATAAACATTTAAGGCCAAATAACGCACGATATGAAGAAAAGGCGAGATAAGGAAAATGTGACTATTTGAAAGCTCTACTAAAATATCATAACAGATATTCGAATTTTGCTGAAAAATCAAAAATTCAAATTTTTATTGCACAAACAATAATAAATTAATACATTCAAATCATAGTAAGAAGGTATGTGTTTTATGTGAAAAGTGAATAATACGAACGAATTTTTCACTTACAAGTCCACATGCACAGATAGGAGACTCCCAGCTGCACACGTGTACATTTGGAAGACTCTCAACTGTGCACGTCTTAATTAATGCGATCAAGTTTTTTACTTAATAGTCCATGTGCACAGATAGTAACCCCCCCCCCCCCCAAACTGTGCGCGTCTCAATTAATACGATTAGATGTTAAACTTACAAGTCCGCGTGCACATATAGGAGACTACCAACTTTGCGCGTATCCAGTAATAGGATTAGACTTTTCAGTTAAGAGTCCACGTGCACATTTGATGCCCTTCTATCTATATTGAATGATTACATTATCATCATAATGAGAAGGTATTAGTTTATTAAAAAAAATAACTTTCACGGATTTCTTTAAATCTCCACGTTTCGAGACCCCACGATTTTACGACACCTTTTTACGAGCCAAAACGAAAAACCAAGCTTATTACCCAGATACATTAAATGAAAATTAAAAAATTTAGAGCATTTTCAAAATGTTCAAGACTATTTTTTTCAAAATTTAAACATTTTTTGGACGGCTCTATTTTAGTGCATAGAAATTAAAACAATTTATTTAGATGTCTTTCTCTGAATAATATAAAATTTTTAGAGTTATAACATTTTCAAACTCCAAGAAAGCACACGAAAATAATTATTTTAAGCCAAACAACGCACGATATGTAAAAAAGTCGAAAAAAGAAAAATGTTGCTTTTTGAAATCTCTGCAAAATCATTATAAGAACTTTTAAATCTCTATGACAATTTAAAAATTTGAATTTTGATCACTCAATAAACAATAAAAAATGAAAATTTCCATTTTGCGGTGAAAGTATGCGATATAGAAAAAAAGATTTTTCGAGAAAAACTGTGTAACCAGAAAAGATCTACAACTTTGTTAACATTCATTTTTTGATACGATGCTTGGTTTTTGTTTCATTCGTCAAAAACAAGGTTAAAAATAAAAAAAATCATATTTTTGGACAAACGATATTAGCTACGAAAAAATACGTAGTTTTGGTTTTATTCGTAAAAATTAAAATTAAATATTAAAAAATTTGATTCATGGACAAATGTCACAAGCTACGAAAAAAATGGAGAAACAAATAAGAAATTAACTTATTCAAAAGGCATAAAAAGGTACGAAACAAAATTAATAGAAAAAAGATGTCTGCCGAAAAAGGATCTACAAATTTATTTTTGATAATATTTAACTAGGACAAGTAAACTTTCTTTTAATCGTAAAAAATAGGATAGGATAGCAATAAAATGTTTAATAAGAAAATTGTATTTAATAGAATGCGCACTTTTTTATTATAAACAAAAGACAATAAATATACGTGTGTTCTAATACTAATGCATATTATGAATTGTAATAATATAGATTTATTGAAATGATACATTTTTCAGGCTAGCTAAAAATAAAATTAAATTCAAAATAGAAAACAAGTATCAAAGTGATTATGATAAATAAAATTTGTACTTAATTTTGTAATATTCAAGTAAGCAATCTCAGGCCGCGGTACAGAAATGAATGTAATGATTATTTGATAAAATAGCATTAGAGATAATGTAAAAAACCTCACATTTTGGACAATATCGAGTGCAAAGCACGAGATACGTGATGAGAATGTGTTCGTTGAAGTCAAAGGAACTTCAACAAAAGAGAATTGACAATTACTAAATTACAGATGTCGATGGTTTGAGCTTTAATCTTAAAAGATCTTTGCACAAGTGTAGGGGTAATAGAAAGAGCAAGCGCAAAGCGTAAGGTAAATACATTAACGAGCACGAAGCGCCAGATAAATAAAGGGTTTGTCCGAAAAGTAATAGGACTGATTTTCTTCCGCTGCGACTGTACTTCAAAGCGTGCGCGCACCGACTGGATTCGGTAGAGGGCGTTCCTAGCTAACGAACGAGCGGCTGGTGAGTTGCCTCCGAGCACTTGGAGAGTCAGGACAGGCATTTTCACGCGACGTGTTTCTGTGAGTGGTACAAGCCGAAAATGCAGCGTTCGTTAGAGCAGAGGTACGCGATTAAATTCTGTGTGAAACT
>JAUELO010447679.1:0-13503 GCA_032357855.1 Amphibolips quercusostensackenii | reverse complement strand
ATAAAAGGATAAGGCTGCATACTCTAAGAGGTCGCCCGGTATCCCAGAGTCACCGTTTAAGACACCTAACCCCAGGTGCCATTCAGCTTTTGGCACAGTTGTTATGCCTCTGTTTGGGAGTTATTCCTTCGGGACCATTCCTGAACAATTGTCCGCGACTGCTTATTAATTATTGCAACCATATTTAGCAAAAACCTTTGATACAAGGACACTATCCGCAACCCAGGGACGCGTTCAGTAGTTTTATCATAGGCCCTTCGATTCGACTTCAAAGGAATCGAAACCGAATATATATATATATATATATATATATATATATACTTTATTTAATTAAATAAAATCAACACCTACCTTTGGTACTGCACTTGCTCTATCTTAGTATTTACAAGCAAACTCTTAAATCGGTATGTCGGCCAACAGGCTTTCCGTAAACACGAAAAACAATAGCAAAACTCCAAAATTCATAATACACACAAATTCTACAGCAAAAATTCTACAGCAAAAATTCCACAGCAAAAACTCAATATCCGCAAAAATACTGAAAAGCTCAAATCCAAATCTAAGCATCAGTAAGATACAGTATACCGGATCAAAATATTGCTAGCTCAGCCCTTAAAATCTTAATAATGGTAGAGGAGAGTGATCAATAGTAAAAATGATGAAAGGAGGAGATCCCTTGAATTCACAAATAACGACAATCAGTTTACCGTAAAATCAATAACATTTAATTTATTTGTTTCAAATTAACATGAATAAATTTGGTAGCATTATTATTTATTCTAACATTTAGCAGGATACTGCTCTACTGAGTCACCAATTTTGATGACAAAAAAATTACAACGTCAACGTTAACAAAATTATATATAACTAATTTTCTATCTTAATCTAACTAATCTTTAAGAGATTAGGCCCTTCCGTTGGTTCACTCCACGACTTCTTCGTAACTGAAATTAATTACCTAAAGGTACTGACATCACTTTTCATTACAACTCTACTAGTTCTGGAGGTTAGCCAGTCTCGAAGTCACTATAAACATAAGGGGTGAACATAAGGGATTAACATAAGGGGATACAAGACTCTGGGGTGTAGTCATATTAAGTGATGGTAGTTGTAATGGAAACTCAAAGGGGTAATAAAAAAGGTTAAGCAAAGAGGGGATATTTACTATGCTTCATCATCAGGGTAGTCTCTTTTATAATCAAAAAGGGAATTCAATAGGGGTTATCAAAATACATCAAAAGAGGATTGTCGCAAAAAGGAGTAACCAAAAGGGGTAAAGCAGAAAAGTTAGTTGCAAATTACTAAGAAGGGTATCAATCACAGTTCAACAAAAAAAGTTTTAACAGAAGGGGTAGTCATAATTCATCAACAAGAGGGGTAATTATAATTTACCAACAAAAGAGGTAGTCATGATTTTATCAACAAAAGGGATAGTCATTATTTATCAGCAAGGGGGGTAATCTTAATTTATTAACGAAAGGGGTAGTCATAATTTTAGCAACAAAAGGGGGTAGTCATAATTGATAGAAAAGGGAGCAATCAAAAAGGAGGGTCACAATTAAAGTCGAAAAAGTCAACCCAGGGGAGATCAAAACTTAAGAGTAGGGTCATAGTTGATAAGGTAGGTGACATAAATAAAGTCAAAAGAGTTAAAAAAAAGGGTTACAACAGGGGTGATCAAAATTTTAGAGCATTGTTCTTATTAACAGGGGAGTGTCATAATTAAAGAAAAGAAAAGAGTAACCAAAAAGAAGGACTATGAGGGTAACCGAAACTTTATGGCAGGGTCATAGTTAACGGAGTGTCGCAATTGAATTTAAAAGGGTTAACCAGAAAGGGTAGTTAAAACTTTAGAGTAGGGTCATAGTTAGCAAGGGGAGCCACAATAAAAAATCAAAATGGTACACACAAAAAAACTTTAGAGTAGGGTCAGAATTTAAGGTTCGGAAGGGTAACCTCTAAATCACAGATAACATAATAATCTTTTTAGAGATAGCAATAATAGGTGTAAAATCACACAAGAATAATAATAATTCATCCTAACACAGCGAAATCAAAGAATAGTAATAGGCATAATAACCAATCAAGATCAATAAACAGCGCAATCAAGTAATAAACAATCAAATACCAATTCAATATCTCAATAAAATCAGAAAGGAAAATTAGAAACGATCAAAATTAATTTCCAGAATCATTAAATTTCAGAGACTCTATACCCCCGTTTTCCAGTGACCAACATTCACTAAGAAAAAATCGAAAAAATCAAGTCGAAATTAGAATAACAGAAAATGTTTATAATTTGGAATTTGGCGTGTAATAGAATTATTTTTAATTTTTTTTCTATCGTATTCCTATTCTTAAAAATTCCACACGTACTTGAAAAAATCATAGAACCAGATGTGAAATAAATAATTGTATTAAATATCAAATTCGAAATTTTAAAAATTTGCTGCACTTTTCATTTCGACTCCTGGATCTTGTCGATTTTTTTTCTAGTGTATTTCTATGCTACAAATCAATACATGCTCAGAAAAATGTTTAATCTATAAGGTATAAGGATAACACAGGGCCACAAGATGAAATCGAGGTGCAGCATCTTTCAGCCTAGTTGAACTTTATGTTTTTGGGGTCGCTGATCACGATACCGGTGTCCATATGACCCTATTACGTCTAGATCAAGGTCAAATGAAGGTCAAACACCTTAATTCGATTGATGCAATTTTCTTGACCCCGGATTCTGAAAGAGCGGAAAATTTTACGTCCGAATACGTCTTGACCTAATTGTCGAACCGACCTCTGCAGGTCGTTTGGAGGTCATCTAGAGGTCAAATCCTTCTTTTAATCTCTCGGCTAATGTCTTAGCTAGGAACGGGTCTCAAACCAGTAGACCTTAAGGTTTTTGGGGTCGCTCATCACCATCCCGGCATCCATATGACCCCATCACGTCTATATCAACGTCAAATGAAGGTGAAACACCTTAATTCGATTGATGCAATTTTTTTCACCTCGGATTCTGAAAGAGCGGAAAATTCTACGTCCGAATACGTCTTGACCTAATTGTTGAATTGACCTCTGCAGGTCCTTTAAAGGTCATCTAGAGGTCAAACCTTTCGTTTTAATCTCTCGGCTGATGTCTTAGCTAAGAACGGGTCTCAAACCAGTGGACCTTTATGTTTTCTGGGTCGCTTATCATGATCCCGGTGAATGTGATTTCGTGAAATGATAGTTTTATAGTCTGAAATGAGAAATTAAATGAGATCATGTTTAATTTTAAGCTTGACTGTTTACATTTAACCGACTTCAAATTTCAGACCATGGCTTTATCATTTTACGAAATCACATTCAATTGTTAAGAATTTTCACCGTTAGGAATGACCTTAGATTTGACCACCAGAATCATTTTCCGGGTCAAACAGAGGCCAAGATTTATTACTTGCAATATGCTGTAAAAAGGAACATCGTGAATTAACATTTTTTGTGCCTGCTCTTAGGGCACCTCCACGTGGTGACGGTGGGCAACGGGTCACCGGCGAAGTGTCTGGGTAAAGGCGTTCAAGCCGTCATTGTGGGCACAAGAAAAAGTAGCCGTACGATACAGGAACTCGGAAACCCAGTATTGGCGATTGGTCAGGGTGAGCAAGCGGGCCCGCAGTCGTCGTCATCGTGCGACCGCAGCTTTGATTTGGTGAAAAACTTAGCCCTTTAGGAGTCTAATGCTACAAGTTCATCAACAACCTTATGTTATCATCGATTAAACAACTTTTGCGTTGTTTGTGGAAAATATGGCATCACGAATCAGGGGAGGCAATTTACAGTCACATTAAAAGCACATTACAAAAAAAGATTTAATATAGATACCAATGAAATGAACAATTTTTTAAACTCCAAAAATATAATGCGTCACTTGCTTCTTGCGAATCACGGAAAAGTAGAAACAGATATTTGTTTCTCTTGCGACCTGGCGAGAGCCAAAAGATCATGACACTGACTGCTGTTTCTGCTTGACCAATACATCTGGGTACTATAGAATGAATGAGTTTACAATATTATATGCATCTGTTCAATCTGTAACTCATGCTGTTTTAATCAGCATTAAACAGGTTGCTAGTGAACATCAGATATTGACTAACACATTTCCTTTATAAACAGAAACTCATTATAGAAATATAAGAATCTCATTTAAAGAATTTGAAGATCAGCAAAATGACAAGCTTAATTGATCGCAAAAATCAGAAGATGGTCAGACCGAAAATTTTCATCATTTCACTCAAGACGAGCAAAGTGACTTGGTTCCAGACGCAAGACTTTCGAAAGAAATTTCTGAACTTGTAGCTTCTAGATTGGAAGAAAAACATTTTTTAGCTTTAGGTAATCGAGTAACTTTTCATCGTGATTAAGATTGACCATTCCGGAAATTCTTTTCTGAAGCAAAGGGTTTTGTTTATTGCAATGATATTAAAGGACTAATAAATAAGAAAGTGTTCAATATGTAGCTAGTGACTAGCGACTATTTATTGATTTATCAGTGAGGAGTTTGAAAGCTGTCTTACTTCACAATGAAAAAATATATGCTCCTATACCGGTGGTTCATTCAGTGATCTTGAAAGAGCAATACAATAATCTCCATTTTCTACTCAAAAAATTGAAGTATGATAGTCACAAGTGGCAATAAGTTGGTGCTTTGAAAATACCCAGTATTTTATTAGGTCAGCAAAGCGGAAACACAAAGTATTCATGTTTTATTTGTGAGTTGGACAGTCGTGCCCGAGAACAACATTATGTGAAAAAGGACTGGCCATTTAGGCAAAAATTAACTCTAGGATCTAAATTAGAATTACAAATAATGAGAAAGCAGCTTGAAGTAGTTTCAAAGAAATTCAAAAAAAAATTCTAGGGAAATAACAAAGACCCTGATTACAAGAATATTGACGACAGTCTGTTGGTAAACTACCGAAAGATGGGATGTTCAATAAATTAAGAGATCCATTTCCTTCATTCCCACATTGATTACTTCCCTAAAAATCTGGGGGGCTTCAGTGAGTAGCAGGGTGAGAGATTTTACCAAGACACAAAAGACTTTGAGAAAAGATATCAAGGTGTTTAAGATGTGAACATTATGTCAGAGTACTGTTGGTCTTTGAAAAAAAATACATCAAATGTACACAAAAGAAAATCCCTCCGTTGATCTTTCAGGAACAAAATAACACGTCGTACATAAATTTTCAATTTGCATTGTGTGTACAAATATACTATGCGATTTCTTTAAAAGAATCCATTCTTTTAACCTGAATAATTTCGTTACATAACATCTGAACTCAAATTTTGAATTAGAATTACTTCAACACCCGTAATTTTTTTCTATAGCGCAAAAAACCCTCGAGAAATGAGCGGAATTAGCACAGACACACACGCATAGGCACACAAAGAAATACACGGATCCACACAAAGACTCAGATTGTACCCACATACGCAAATACACACACACACACATGCAAAGGGGCATACGTAAGTTAACACAGATCTACTTGCATACACATACAGCACACACATATACACATAGGAATAGATAGGCAAACAAAGACACACAGCAGCTACATGAACGCCCAGATACACACGAGTCTACACACAGTACCCACATACACAAATAGACACACACAAACGGAATCAGGGGTGTCATAAAAATGATATCGTCAAATAACGGAGTTTGACCTTTATTTGACCTTGATCTAGACGTGATGAGGTCATATGAACACAGGAATCGTGTTCAGCGACCCCAAAAACGTTAAGCTCCACTGGTTCCAAACCCGTTCCTAGCTAATACATTAGCCGAAAGATTAAAAGAAGGATTTGACTTCTATATGACCTTTAAACGACCTGCAGAGGTCAGTTCGACAATTACGTCGAGACGTATTCGGACGTAGAGTTTCCCGCTCTTTCAGAATCTGGGGTCAAAAAAATTTAAGAATCGCCTTACTGTGAATTTTTTTATAACTTTTGTATAAAACATTACCAAAAAGCATATATTTTTAATTATTTGTAATAAAAATACATTTTTCTTACATTTTATACAAGGTTTATTAATTCCATATGCTGAGCATTGCTAATTCGAAAAAATGATATTTTTTCAATAATTTTTTCATAACCCAATATAAATTTTTCTGAATTATTCTAACAAACTGAAAATTATTTTCATATAGTTGTAGCACTGCTGTAAAATCTTCTTTGACTAAGCTAAATGTCTAAAAAGAAACGGCACTTAGGAAAAGTTAAAAAAAATGTTAACCTAATTTTTAAAAGACAAATCCGGCAAGTTCAAAGACATGGAATTAAATCACAGCTAAGCTAAAAGCAATTTTTTACAGTTTAGAAATAAAATCAATATAAAAAAATATAGATTGCAGACCTGTACAAAAAAAAACAATTAACATCAAATAATTTTTTTAAACAAGTATTTGAATTTTGAATTGAAACATATGACTTTTCAACAAAATAGTTAAATTCTTACCAATAAGTTCAATTTGCATTTAATCAGTGGAATTTTCAACAAACAACAGTTAGATTCTCTCACCAGGTTCTATTAATTCAGTTTATATTCAAACGAAAAAATTAGCGAAAAAAAGGGAAGAGGAGTGAGTTTTTTGAAAACACTGTCGTGAATATAAAAGTGATTTTCAAATTTATTCGAGAACAATTATTGAACTTAACTATTTATGGAACATCTTTAGCATTTCTGTTGAAAAATTTGTGTTTTTTTTTTACAATTTATATCTACAGTTTAAAACTAAAAATATCACTACGAACTAAATTCATCATTTGCTCCTTCTTGCAGAACTAAGTTCACTGTTGAATTGTTTGCCTAACTGCACCCCTATTCTTACTGCTTCTCGTATTGACTCATCTTTATCTTCTTCTCTCTTCATGACACACAAGATGCTCCGGCCAGTTCTTTTTTTTTTTGTCAGAACTAAATCTCAGCTCAGTTTTTCCTTTTCCTTTTGAATCTCGTCAACGCGCAAGGTCTCGGTCTCCTCTTGCTAGCTATAAAGGTTAATCTACCAAGTTTCCTTCTTCTGACGAAAATGGATACGGACTTAACCAGCTTCATTTTATTCAGCTTACTTCCACTAAAAACCCGCACCCAAAATTCAAACTTTGAAGCTACACTTTTACAGACAATAAACTAATTAAGGCACTTGCAAGACATCATGTTCATTTGCCCGTGCCACCCCACGAGCATATTGTATTATCATCATTCGATAGTAATGATTATGCAATATTGTCAAGTGGTGACACTCTTGAAGGAATATATACATATAGTTCTCGCCTGGAAGATAATCGACAGTTAAATATAAACATTGCTTCGCCCAATCTCATATCATTTTAGAGTAGAGCATGTGAACCATAGTAATAGGTTAGATCCTCTTGAGCATGCACAAGTTACCCTTACTTTTTTTAAAGTCCTTTTTAAGTCACAGTTTTAAAATAAAGTCACTATAGTAACTTTTTAAAATAAAAATATCACTTTACTCGCTACTTTCATTAAATCAAAACGGGGGACACAAGATTCTATGAATTTTATAAAATATTTTTGAATTTTTTTCCATTCTTCGTAAGATTTTAGCGATTTCTTTAAAATCCACTGAATTCAATAAATTTGTTTCGGATTTCCAATTCTTTTAAAGTTGCCATGAACACTTTAAAATTTATTTTTAATTCTTATGGATTTTATCGGATTCATACTCACTAAATCTATTTAATACCATTCATCTGAATTCAACGAAATTTAGTTGTGTTTTTTCAAAAAAATTTATATTGGCTTGAACTATTTCTCATTTATTTTAATTTCGTATAAGCTTGTCTTTCGTCCAGATCTTCTCCTGCCGAGCCTGCTCTTCCTGCCAGCTCCAGGTCTCGCCCTGCGCTTCCATTTCTTACGTACTTGGATATGAACTTGACCAACTTTGATTTATTTGGCTTTATTGCAAAGAAAATCCGCAACGGCAGTTTGAACTTCGAGGATACACTTTTCCTGTGGATAAGCTAATAAAAGTAATTGTGACGTCTTTGCAATATTTGAGAGTAGTTATGTTCTTGCTAGAATATATGCACATAGTCCTTGCATTAAAAGAGCAGCACAGGAGAAAATTAACATAGGAAGCGGCACGATTACTTTCTTGACTACAGATAATAAGAATAAGAATAAGAAATCCCACTGCGGAACAAGAATTTCAGGAAATAGTTTAATATTTTTCTTGATATTTTGCTTCGCTTACATTTACAAATTAAAGACACTAATAATAAGATAGCTCATTTTTTACGTTTTATTTTATTTCATTTATATTTGCTATATAAAGTATATATTACAAAAAATCATTAAATTTAATTCTAATACCCAACAAATTTTCCTTAGAAATTTTCTAGTGATTTTGTGCGCAAGGAAAAGAGTAATGCAATGAATTCTTATCAATCATTTTTATTATAATAAAAGAGCTTTTTCGGGTTTTAATCGTGTAAATAACTACAAATCTTGCGACGTTTCGTGAACGTTGCTGTTGACTTCTTCAGGGCTAACCTGAAACTGGAGTTTCAAGTTATGTTGTTTATATATATATGCTCTCTACGATGCCTGTGATTGGCCAAAGCGCCCTACTATGGAGGCTGGTCCATCATCTAGTGTATTTGTTTGCGTCTTCGTGACGCATCGATCGACCTATTGTTAAACTTTTTATGACTAACTATTCACAACCCATTTAAAACCATGTGTTGATTTCAAGAGCTTTGGGTCACGTGTTAACGTTGAAAAAGGATAAAAAGAATCGGATTTTCTTTTTCCGAAAAACGAAAAAATTGAGGGGATCAATCTCCAAAAATCGAAATTAAAATTTTTAGACCACCCTATACTGTCATACGCTTCCTCTTTTTCATCTCGAAAAATTACCAATATCTGCTATTTTTGATAATTTGATAACAATTTTTACATTCTCATCAGAGAAGGTTTTAGATTTGCGTAAAATTTGACGCCCCCGAATATGTTTCTCTGTATGTCTGTCTTTTCGTAGTACCCACAAATTCAAGCAATTTATCCTAAGGATTTTTTCCGATGAAAAGTAGATTTTTAAATTCAAAAAAACCAAAGAAAATTAAAATGTTAAGCCAAGCAACGCATGATATGAAAAAAGTTAGAAGAAAAAAGACGTTTTTCTTTAAAGCCTTATAAGACCATCATAACAACTTCCTGAATTTTCTTGAAAAATCGAAAATTCAAATTTTGATAGCACAAAATATAATAAGAAATCAAAAAATTTCACTGTGCTGTCAAACTTTTTAAGATACGGAAGAAGATAATACAACAATTGTGCATCTGAAGATCTACAAATTTCTTAATAAATACATTTTGATGGGACGCGTAGTTATTTGTATTTCTAAGAATTAACATTAAAGATAAAAAATTAAATTTTTGGACACAATCTACGAAAAAAAATATCAACAAAATTTATTCACCCAAAAATGAGCTGCAAATTTGTTTTTATTCGGTTTTTGATAGGATGCGTAGTTTTCGTTTTAAACGTAAAAAATAACAGTAAGAATAAAAATGAATTTAATATTTTCAAAAACAACGCAACGTACGAAAAAAAATTAACCCACAAAAGTATTTACCAAAAAAAATCTGTAAATTTGTTATTAATTATATTTTTGATGAAAAGCGTAGTTTTTTTTATTTTAAAAATAAAATTTAAAATACAAATATTAGATTTTTGGACAAACTACTCAAGCTACAAAAAAAGATGAATAGACAAAAATTGTGCACCCAAAAAATATTTGTAAATTTTTTATCATTCACATTTTGACAGAGTAAGTAGTTTTTGTTTGGATTGTGAAAAATTACATTGAAAATAAACAATTTAATTTTTCAGAAAAACAACACAAGGTGCAAGAAAATGTTAATTAACACAAATTTTTTTACCGAATGCGCACTTTTTCAGATAGCAGGAACAAGACAATGAAAATATATATTTTTCAATATCAATGCATATCATGAATTGTAATAGTATACATTCATTGAAGTAATACAGTTTTAAGGGTAGCTGAGAATGAAAATTAATACAAAATAAAATGCAAATATTGAAATAATCATGAAAAATTCAATTTGTACTTCAAATTGTAGTTTCGGAATAGGCGGTTTCAGACCAAGGTATAGAAATAATTATAATATATATTTGACATAATGGAGTTGAACTCAATGTAGAAAAGTTCGCACTTTGAACAAAATCAAGTACAAAGCACGAGATACGTAATAAAAATGTGTTCTTTAAAGTCCAACCAGCCCTAACAAAAGAGAATTCACAATCACCAAACAAAAGTTATTGATGCTCTTTAATTTAAAAGGTAATAAATGTTATAAGCGTGACTAAGAAGATTTCCAAAATATTTTTAAACCATTAATTACATAATTTGTATCAGTCTTCAAAGTAAAGAATTACCGCTCTAATGCAACCTATTCTTTGTGATTTCAAATGAGTTTGATTTAAAATTATTTATTCGAATTAATCAAGCTTTATTTTAGATATTATTGTTAATTAATTTTAATTATAATAAAGTATCAATATTATTTAATTTTAATCAACTTAATTACCTGCATATGCTCCTACTGCAAATCTTCCTTGTTAAAGGTTTGCTCAAAACTTCCTGTTCTTTTATCGGCCCCAATTAATTTAAGTCATTTGTGATTTTATTGATTAGCAATAAAAACTGTAAATATTTTATTGAAATTTTTTCAGTATTTTTTCTATAATATTACACAAATACTTAAAGATTTACTGAAGCAAATATTGATATTAACCATGGGATTTTCTATAGTCCTGAACCCCACAGGTAGATGACCTGTTTCAACAAGAGATAGAAGCAGAGTTTCAGTAACCAAGAAGGCGATTAAAAAAGACATACTATAAGAACAGAGATTTTATCAGTCTTGATTTTTGGGCAGAGAAAAGTGAGCAAAAAAAAACATCATCGTATTTTCTTACTCGAGTAACTGAATCTATCCACTAGAATAAAGGAGCGGAATCTAGCAGATCAAAAACGCTTAGTATTTGTAAACACATTGTTTTCGGCTGTTTAAATAGCTACCATCAAAATTGAAGTGAAACAGTAGCCTTCTATTGTTGAACTTTCTCTGGAAGGTGCTGATAACGAAGACCTCATTGAAGCTGAAGGCATAAAAGGCTAGGGATAATAAAGAATTAATACCGGATCCACTAGATACGAGATAATAAAAATACTAGATAAATACTAGATCCACCAAAAAAGTTAAAGCAACTTAAAAGGAATTTTGGTAGTGCTTTACCAGAGTTCAGACATGCAGAACTAAAACAAAGGTGTTTTTCGCCCAAGATATTCATCACAAAGATCTGCGTGTACTTATAGAACACCTAAATAAAAAGGTTTTACTCTATGTATTTGAACACAACACAAATTGCGTAAGACATGCAAAGTCTTATGTATTGTGCAGCTGTGGCAGCCATCAGAACTTTAGGCCGCAGAACTAGGCATACAAATGCAGTCTGCCCTAGAAAGGAACCAAGATCCATAAGCATAGCGAGTTAAGTCATAAAGTGAAAACAATATGGAGAAATGTGAAACATGCATCTATTCATTCTTTAATTTTTCCTGGTACAGATAATGTGCACGCAAGATGCACTGGACGTCTTGAACATCTATGAGTCAATAGAGTACTAGTAGAAGTCTAGAAAGCAGTTTTATTAAACGTCTGGTGCATTTTACAGACTTTCCTAGACCATCAGGAAGTAGGCGAATGAAAACCTGTGGAGAAGCAGATAGCGTCTGTATGAAAGCATCCCAAAGCAACTGATGTCACATTCGATGCGCGCGGCCGCTGTGTAAGGACAACAGGGGTAAAAGACGGACTCTGAACTACACAATGCTTCTAACTTTGTACCTACTACAACATCATCGCAAGAAATTTGAAACATTATATTGAATGAAGTCATAACGTCGTTAACTTATTAGACACTTGACTTAGTCCAGTTAAGAATTCAACAATTTGGTAAAGAATTCATGTGTTTTGTTGAAAAATTCTCATTTTAGTTGGAGAATGAATCTTTTTTTTTTTTAATTCATCTTTTTGAAGTGTAAGAATGTGCAATTTATGATTATTGCACAATTGCATAATTTTCTGGAATCTAACAAAATGATGAAATATTAATATCTTGATAATTTATAGGACCTATAGGGTGTATTTCTGCTCTGCGTAGTATCGCCTAATTTGGAGCCTTATATAGCACATGACTAATTTTGCATTATACGCGCATAAATTTTTTCAAAGAGCCGCTGATGACACCTTTTTAGTTCCTTTGCGTGACCCTGAAGTCCCATTATATTTCCGTGTTTAGAATTTTTGCAGCCGAAGCCTTGTCAAACGCTGTGAAGCGCGGAAGCACGGAAGGGGGGGAGGGGAGCGAGAAGTGGAGTTCGTTGCGTGCGGAGTGCGGGCACAAGGTCATCTTACTGGCTTTCGCGTCCAGTCGAATGCAAACCACGAGTCGGGAGTGAGTGCGAAAAGTTTACTGTAGAGTAAGGGAATGTACGTTTTTCACCGAAAGAATAAGATCATGATGTTTAAGCTGTGCGACTGCCGATTTGCTTGGCAGAGAAAAAGTGTTGTGGATATGCACTGCAAATCGCAGCAGTATCTCAGAAATAGGGGCAAGCAAAAGAAAAGTTCTGACGCATCCTGGAAACGGCAGAATTTAAAAGGGGATAACTTTGACCATGCGAAGAAGATTAAAGTTGACAAAGGTCATTTTTCAAGTCCACCGTTTAAGCTTTCGTAAAGGCAAACATTTCTTTGAACAAGCTGGATCATCCCGCTGTGCGTCAATAGCTCAACGAGTATTGCTTAGGTATGAAATTAGCGTGCATTTTAGTTTTCCTAGCGTCTACTCAAACCCGAACTCACTTTGTTTAATGAGCATGGAGCATGACTGTTATGAGTTGTGTTATAAAATCATTTTCAGTATGTTGCAACCGGTATTGATGACCTACCGAATGCTTGTTGGTTAAGAGAACATTGACTGCCGAAATTGAAAGCTGATCATGACGCAGAGCTAAAGAGACTGTTTGAGAAGAGGAAATTTAAAGTATTGACAGAAGAAATAACCAACATTAAGGGGTAGGCAGCTCTAATATTTTTATACCTTGTTCTGCCTAAGGTAGACAACGCAGACCCCTTGCTTGTAGTGGCGTCTGTCAAAGTTTTAACAGCGTGCACGGCAGACCAAACTTCCATAGCATTGCTCCAAATAAGTGTCAATATAAACTAATGTCTATTTATATAACTTTGTTAGTGTTGAAAACTTATGTTCACTTCCTTAAATGCCCACTAGTAATTTTAACATTTTTTTTTTTAATATCAAACTTTTGTTGATTTAAATGTAGCCCACAGTAATGAGGTTGCATTATTCAGTGATAGTGCTCCTTATATGA
>JAUELO010447672.1:0-13503 GCA_032357855.1 Amphibolips quercusostensackenii | reverse complement strand
TATTTGTCTTACTCTTCCTGAGCACAAGGGAGAATTTCATATTCGGAAGTAAGCATTTGTTATTAGGTTGATAACAAACAACTAGAGAAGTTATCTCCAAAACTAAACAACGTACGGAGGTAATTCTTGAAGAAAATCGCACATTTTTGGCTTCAGTGAATGGTGTATGTACTGTCAATAAAAAAACAGTTGCACTTTGATCTTTAAATAGGTATTTCCGAAACTGCAATCAAATAAGGTAGAAGACGTAAATCATTTTTCAAACATGTAGGCTCAACTTTTTTGCTTATTGGCACGATTTTCAGAAGCAAAAAATGTGCAATTTCCCTGAGGAATTATCTACGTAGGTTGTTTCGTTTCTGGGACGACTCCTCACTACTCTTATTTCTGTAACATATACTTTGCTCCATATGTTTAAAATTTATTCTGTTGAGATATTTACTATAATCTGTACAAGAATCGAGTTGTTCTTATTTGTACTCACTTTTCAAAGACAAAATCCCTTTAGCTACTTTTTATTATTAAAAGATTAGTTTAGTTACTATCCTTAAGAAATTGAAACATAGAATTGTTTTTTCAACCTCTTTGTGTTCTCACTCGGAAGAATATTATATTTAACTTTAATTTACATAAAATTGATTAAATTTCTATTCACTGCTATCTATCTGCATTCAATGAATTTTTCTTTATTGAAAACAAAAATTTATTCACTTTATTTGTTTCAAATTCATCTTGATTTTGTATAAGGTTTATCGAATACCCTAAAATTATCATTGATTCTTATATATTTACTCTAATTTTACTATAATCATTTGAATGTATTAAATTATAAAAATTAATATAAATCCCACATTAAATTCTTACTGAATTATCTCGAATCTTGTTTCACTATTTTAACTTTTTGTTGCGGGCCTACGTTTCGATAGAGAATCTCTGAAAAGCAGTAAGGGTCTGCTCAAGTATTACGTAAGCACTTACAAGATTACTTTCAACCCCACTTCTCGATATGAGCGAAAATATGCATTATCTATATCCCCTTCGATACTACGTGAGATGCGCTTAATCCCCGTCACCCGCTTTCTTTTGTTTAGGACACATTTTCTTAGATTAAAAAAAATATTATTTTTTTAGTTAAACGGAAAGGTATTTATTTATTATTTTAATAATAAGGATTTCATATATAATATATTGCCGGATTCTTAGTAGCGGCAAGGTTTAAAACTGATTTTTGTAGATGATGCGAAATCTTACGTGAGATTTTAATGCCCCCCCCCCACCTTACCTCGCACAAATTGCTTATGTAATACTTGAATAGCCCCTAATTGTCGAACGTGCTATCACTCAAGCTTTCGTTTAAAACTTGAGAGATGGCCTACGTGTCAAATTCGTACTTTTAGAGCGTTTACAAATACGAGCTTGCTTACTCTTTTAAATAAATCATCCAGCAGGCAACGCGTGGCCACTTGGATGGCTAGGGTCTCTGTCTTCTTGCAACACACGCGCGCATCTTTCTGTTTCTTCCTACGCTATCTTCTCATCTTACTTCACCTAAGACTCACCAGCTAGTGAGCTCAACCAGCGCCTACAAATTTTTAATTACTTTTAACGACATTTAGATTTTTCTAGATAATACCTGATCTTAGAATCAAAGATATGTTCTGTAAGCGCATTTTCCGCACTCAAAGTATTTAATACAGAAATTAGGGTTTTTCACTTTAGGCTTAACTTGATGCAAATTTCAGACAAATGATATAACGGTTGTACAAGGCTTATTTAATTAATTAGTTTTTGTAGCTTTTCTTTCGTTAATAAATTTGCATAAGCAATTTACCCGGTAAGCCCGTCATATTGAACTTAGATGCATTTTTTTGGAAAAATAAAGTTAAGATAGTATTAAGCATAATGTTTAAAATTCTGTATTTTCGGATAGTAACTACTAGTTTTAATAAACAGTTAAAATTTATTCTCTTAATTTTAAAATGGCGCGAGCGCACGGAGTTGGAACAGTGGACGCGGTAGACAATGTCCACACCGCGCCGACGCGAACCCATTGCCGGGGTCCGGACCACTCAGCGGGACAACAGCTGAAGCGGCTGCTGACACACCGAGCTGCCTGCGTGCAGCGAGCGACCAGTTTAACTAGTCGCTTTTGGATTTTAGACAGAAGAAGCAGGATTCACTCTGCTCTCCTGTGAATAAAGACGGCAAATTTTTTCGAACAACTCAAAGTTGATTTCTTTCTGTTAAGTAAAAGGCTTCCTCATCTTTTCAGCACTGTGCGTTTTCGTCGCTGCAAGAGGAACTTACAAATTTTGCTGTATTTTGAGAGAGTTTCGTTTAAAAAGTTAGTTCTTACCTTCTGGACTTCACATTTTTGTTTTCTTTCTTCAACGTGCAGTGAGTTCATGAAGTTTGTGAAAAACCGCGTGCCGTGCGCGTTCTCAAGTCGTGTAAATCCTGCGCATAAGGTCAGGCTCAGGCCAAGGTCCCGTGCGCCTCATTTTGTTGCCAGTCTAACGTTCTTTTTAAATACCCTGAGCGTAAGGTCAGGCTTTGGGCAAAGTCCTATGATCTGTTTCCTGTAACCCGTTGCGTTATCAGTCGTGTCGCTTAAATCACAAAATATTTAATCTACTCGCTATCTGAACAGTCGCGCATGTCATGAAGAGGCTAGAAACATCCTACATTACCCCCCACCTGCACTGACAGGCCAGCCACTCCTAGGATGGCACATATCATTTTCAAAATTTTCTTGGATTTATTAAACTTTTGATATTTTTGAAATGTTTTTAATTTTTTTAATTTTTTTTTCTCAATCTTTATTTTCATTTACATTTCGACTTTTAAATACACATTTTTTCTCTAAATGAAAGTTTCTTTGAACCTTTATAACTTTTGACCTAATTGCGAGATTTGAAAATTTTTTTCGAGAGTCTGCTCAGGCTGATCAACTTGTTTTGAAATTTACAAAAACTTAAAAAAAAAGGCTGCGGTTTTCTTAAGAATATGAAAAACAGATTTTCTAAAAAAAATTGATCTTTCTAGTTTTTTTTGTTTGTTATTCTTCTAGTCAAGAGAAAAGCAGAATTATTCAATTTTTTAAAAAACTTCCCCTGGCCATAAACGTGATTTGACTTGCATAAAACTCACAAAATGTCTTGTTTCATAAGTAAAAATTATATAAAAATATTGAATAAAATAAAAAAAATAGTTTTTTACATAAAATTCACTTTTCAGGTTTTCAAAGTTCAGCCGCGAAGGTCAGTGAAATATAATACGAAACCCCATTTTTTTATTCAATCCAATATTTTGGAAAAATTCTGCTTTATAAGTGATACATTCTGTAAGTTTCATGCTAGCTGAAGAATTTTTGTAGCTATAAGAATTTCAATTCAAAAAATTTTATTTTCCTTCTTTTTTGCAAATGATACGAGATGTCGTAAAAACATTGTTACTATTTTGTCCAATCTGCAATTTTTTTGTGAGATGAATGCAAAAATTAAATTTTCCTACAAAAATTATCTGTCTTAGAAAAATAATTCATTCCGCATGAAACTTACAAGACTTTTTTGTCATTTAATCATTTCAAGCTTTACTAGTATTTAAAGTAAAACTTTTTTTTCTAAGAAACGAACTTTCAAATTAAAAAAAAATTAACTTACAATTAAATTGTTCTCTTCTCGAATTCCACTTTATGAAAAAGAACGAATATCTAAAAAATCATAAAACAAACTACGTTTGAACTATATTTTAAAAGACTCTCAAAAAATTAGTCAAATTGAGCGACATGCGGCTACAAAAAGTGTTTGTAGCCTACTGAGTTACTCAAATTTCCTTCTCCTAATCCGTTTCTTGCGTTCTCTTTTCATACTCAAAAAATGTATTTAATTCGCTTAAGAATTGCAATATTATTGTTGATGGTATAGTTGCAGAAAAAGAAATCTGCCTACTTTGCGGGCACATTCTTAATGTGCGCTTCGTGCGCGAATCGCTTGGCGTGCAAGTTTGTGCGCGCCTACGGGGCGCGTCTGTTGCACCTCGCTCTTTGCTCTCGATATTATACATACCTTCTGCTTTGCGCTTAATAATTTATGCATTTTGTGCCATGCGCCCTTCTACTTTTTGCCTCACGCTTGGCTCTTCTTGGTTTCCGCACTTCGTGCTCGGCTTAGATAGAAAAAAGAAGTTATCTTGCAAATATTATAAAATTGTCAAAACCTTTACAATTTACTAAATTTAAAAATTTTTTTTATTTAAGATTAAAAAGTCAGGTTATTTGCTCAAGGTAGTTTTTTTGAGGTTATGACTTCTGATAATTTTTTTTTGGGCTTGTTTCGTTTGTCCAAAAATTTAATTTTTTAACTTTTAATGTTGTTTTATCTTACAAATAAAGCAAAAACTACGCATCCTTTTAAAAAGTGATCAATAACGAATTTGTAGAACTTTTTTAGTTGCATCATTTTTGTTTAATTTTTTTTGTATCTTGCATAGCTCGACCGCACAGTACAATTTTTTATTAATAATTATTTTTTGTGCGATCAATCATTTGAATTTTTAATTTTTCAAAACATTAAACAGTTTTTATACAAAAGTCTTGTGGGACTTTTAAGAAGCAACGTTTTTCTCTTCTTGACTTTTTTCATATTCTGCGTTGTTTTCTTAAAATTTGAATTTTCTTTTCTTTCTTTGAATTTTGAAAATGCTATTACTTTCATTATGTCCTTTTTATCAGAAAAATTCATTAGGATAAATTGTTTGGTTTTTAGGTACTACGGATTACCATACATGGAATTTTTTAATTTAAAAATAAATGTTCTCAAAAATTTTGACAATGCTTCAACTTTTCAAATTTTTACTTAAAAGACTTGGATTACAGACTTCTTCGTTCTTTGTAGGCTTGAAAAAATTTTGCTGACTCACAATTTAATCTAATCAATCTTTCCAAAGTTATCGTGACTATACGATACTACAAACAACAGACAGACAGACACCTTCGTAAAAATCGTTTTTTCTGACTCAGAGGGTTTTAAAACGTGGAGATTTGATAAAATTCGGTGAAGTTGAATGTTGTATAAAACTAATATCTTTTCATCAGAATGAGAATGTAAAAACATCTAAATTAACAAAGAAGTGACTTGTAAGACCGGATCCAGAACATTTTTCGGAGGGTACGATTGTGAATTTCCTTCAACAAATGTATGGTAATGTTGGGGGGGGGGGCTGTTCACAAATTTTTATTTACAACGAAAGCTCGTACATATACGGTTGAAAATTCAACCGCTTAATTAAAAATGAACTTCTTTTTGTTGAAAATGAGTATTTGCGAAGAATTTAAAATTATTATTCTTTTCAACTATTTGCTTGCCGTTTCATCTTTCTTGGTAGAAAATTAATCTTCTTGTTTGAAAATTCTTCTATTTAATAAAAAATTTATGCATTTTGGTCAAAATTTGTCTTTTCTTGTAAGAAATCAATTTTTTTATCGTTAAAAATGCAACCTGGATTGGAAATTAATATATTTTGGTTGATCACTTAACTATTTTGTTAAAAATTTTTTCATTTTTGGTGCAATTAAATTTTTTTAAATTTAAAATTAAACATTCATCCATTCAAATATCAACAAATATATTTTTAATCAAAAATTCATCTTTTTATATTAAAAATACCATTCCTTAGTTCAAATTTTAACTATTTTGTTTGAAATTTAATTTTTAGGTTAAGGATTCATAATTTTAGAAGAAAATTCATCTCTTTGGTCGAAAATTGAACTACTTTTCTGAACTTCGCTCTTTTTGTCTAAAAATTAATTTTTTCAACTAAGAATTCAACTGCTTTGTTGACAATAAACTTTTGTTTTGAAATTTTATATTTTTGGAATAAAAATTTAACTTTTTGCGTAAAAATTAAACTTTTTTATTAAAATTATGTTTTTTTTGGTGAAGATTCATAATTTTACCTCAAAATTTATCTTCTTGGTTGAAAATGAACGTTTCTTTTTGAAAATTCGTATTTTAGAAGACTTAAAAATTATTTTTTTTAATGAAAACTTAATTATTCTATTTTGATTGAAAAATAATCTTTTTAAAACAAAAAATGTACCTATTTGGTTGGTAATTCGTCTTTTTTGGTAAAAAATTTATCTTTTTCGTTTGAAATTTAAATATCTGGTTAAAAATTACACATTTTCTTCAGAATTCGTCCTTTTTGGTTTCATTAAATTGCTTTTTTATAAGAATAAAATCCTTATCTGTTCAAATATTAAAATTCTATTTTTTAAATCGAAAATTCAACTCTTTAGGTTGAAACTTCAACTATTTAGTTAAAAATTGAAGTATTTTGTTAAAAATTAAGTTTTTTGGCTTAAGATTAATGATTTCTAAAGAATATTCATCTCTTTGCTTGAAAATTAGGCTACGCTTTGAAAATTTCTTTTTTTGGGTTGAAAATTAATTTTTTTAACTAAAAATTTAACCGTTTGGTTAAAAATAAACTTTTTTTTGTAAAAAAGTCGTATTTTCGAAGAATTGAAAATGATTATTTTTTTATGAAAATTTTATTATGCATCTCATTTTTTGTAAAAGGGGATATTTTTTGGACTAGAAATTCAACTATTTAGTTGAGTATTCGTATTTTTTGGTAAAAAATTAATTTTTTGGTTAAGAATGCAACTGTGGTTAAAATCATTCAATAATTCAATTATTTTGCATTCAAAATTAAAATCTTCCTTTGCTTGAATGCCAACTATAATATTTCACATTGAAGATTGGTATCTTCAGGTTAATAACCAGACGCTAGGAAGAGGACCTTCCTTGATAACTTTAAATGATATGCAGTTTCCTTTTGGTCAAGGACTTTTTGTATGAGTATTTTTTTAAATTGCTTCAAACATTCAAAATTTGTAAACTTTTCAAAAAACGATTAACAATAAATTTTTAGATATTTTTTGTTTAAAAATTTTTTTCTGAAAAGTTTTTTCGTATTTGTGTCGTTTTTCCAAAAATTTAATGTCCTCAGTTATTGTTATATTTTGTGATTTAAACAAAAACTGCGCATCTTATAAAAAAATTATTACTAAAAAATTTGTAATTTCATTATAAGTGTATGAATTTATTCTATTCATTTTGTTGTACCTTGTGTTGTTTTTCCAAAAATGTTATTTTTTCAATGTTATTTTTTACTATTAAAACTAAAACTACAAGTCCTATAAAAAATGAATGATAGGAAATTTCGTAACCTATTTTGGGTAAACAATTTTATTAATTAATTTTTTTGTACCGTGTGTCGGTTTTCGAAAAATTTGATACTTTTGTTTTGCAAGTTTTTAGGAATAAAATAAAAAATACAGTCTTATCAAAAATTATTCATAACAAATTTGCATCTCTCTTTTTAATGATCAAGTTTTGTCTATTAACTTTTTCATAGCTTGTTTCGTTGGTCTAAAAATGTAATTTTCAAATATTTAAATTTCATTTTTCACGCATCCCATCTTAAAATTTTTAATAACAAATTTGTAGCTATTTTTAGCTTAACAAATTTTGTTGTATTATTTTTTGCGTACCTTGTGTCGCTTGTCTAACACATTTTTATTTTTTTTCTTCAACGTGCAGTGAGTTCATGACGTTTCAAAAAACCCGCATTCTTAATTTGTGTAAACACTGCGCAAGAGGCCAGGCTCAAGCCAATTTCCTAAGCGCTTGGTTTTTGTTTTCGGATCGCGTTTTCAAGTCGTCTCAACCCTGCGCACGAGGTCAGGCTCCAGCCAAAGTTCTGTGCCATCTGGGCTAATCTATTCTCCTGGTAAAAAAAAACAGCAAAATTTTCCTGGCCACAAACATGATTCGACATAAATAAAACTAACAGAATGTCTTATTTTACTAGTAAAAATTATTTTTAAAAATTGGTTTAAATATAAAAATAGTTTTTGCTATAATATCCACTTTTCAGGTTTTCAAAATTAAGCCGGGACGGTCAGTTGAATTTAATACAAGCTTTTTTCATTTGATTCAATATTTTTTTTAAATGCTTGCTTATAAGGGAGACAATCTGTAAATATCATGCAGGCCCAATAATTTTTGTAGCCATGAGAATTTTTTTTTTAAATTTGATTTTTTTGTTTGGAAATGATACAAGATTTTATAAAACTCTGTTAGTATTTGGTCAAATCTGTGGTTGTTCGTAAACTGAATGCGAAAATTAAATTTTTCTGAAAAAATTATCTGTCCCAAAAAAATAATTTAGCCGGCATGAAACTTACAAGACTTCTTAGTCATTTGAGAAGGCCAAGCCTTATTAGGATTTGAAACGAAAACTTTAGCTTTTAAAAAAAAACCCTTCAATATGAAAAAAATTTTTTCATAATTTAATTTGCCCCTCCTCAAACTCAATATAATTCCTGCTGTACTAAATTATCTTTTAAAAACCAGCCACCAGAATTGAAATAATAAAAAAGAACAAATAGTTACAAAAGCAGTGAAATGTATTTATTGTAATAAAAAGGTACTTTTAAACTATATTTTGAAAGTAACTCTAAAATAAGCCAAAGTAGGCGACATGCGGCTACAAAAGGAACTTCGCAGCCTATTAGGTTGCTAAAATCTCCCTTTCCTAACCCCTGTACCTGTCTTAACTTTTTCTTATCAGTTTTTATCAAATTCATCAAAAATCTTAGATTATATTGAACAAAAGCTTTTGTTAGAAACTTGCTTCATCGATACGGCACTGAATGCAAGAGAGCGGTGTGCGCGTGAGCGATAGATGTGGCATGATACCGGTAGATTATTGTTGTGAGTAGTTAAACGTGACATGCAAAACAGAGTGCTAGCAGCGTTACCCATGTTACAAAATAAACCAGTAAATATAATGTGATTTTATGAGTGATGAACAAAAGTATTTTACTGTGTACACCTGACCTATAGTTTACGTAGATAAACTGCGTAAAGAAAAATAAAAGTGCCTAGTGAAAACAGTGTACTGAAGAAAGAAAAATTAGACGAGTCAGGAGAGCGGTGCGCCAAAGCAGATTCTAGAGGTGCACGAGAATAAAGAATTAGAAGACAAAAATATAGGACAAGGACAATCCAGAGGAGCATACAGGGAAGAGGACAATAAGAGATTTTAAAAGGTCATAGTGATAGCTGAAATATAAGCTCGAAATGTATTATAAAGAAACAGTAATCTTCAGAAAGGCAGGAAGCTACAGGCAACCTTGAACGCTTAGTAAAACACAGAGGTTGGGCAAAAATAGGTAAGAGCCAAAAAGTATAATACAACAATTGAAAGAATTAAAAAGAGTAGAAGTAAATTTAGCGCATAAATTTGTAAAGATACAACTCTATTAACAAAAAATAAAACTTAATGAAAAAGTTTTAAATTTCTGCAAATAATTTGACTTCATTATCAGAACATACCAAAATTGTGATGGATTTGTGCCCTTAACGGAACAAGAAGATAAATTAGCATTTTATCAAACAATAAAATGAAGTTAAAGAGAATAAAATTATTTCTATCGCAGTTAGAGGCAGAAAAATAAGCAGTCAAAAGGGCTTGGAAGGAAACAACAGCGAACGTAACCCGTCTAACACAAACGACCCCAAAATGTCAGTCAGGACCTGACGGTAAATGCTTCAAGTGCAATAAATTAAGACGCAGATATATTGACTGCCCTCTAAAACCGTTCAGGCTATGGTTGTATCCTCATTTTCAAAAGATAACATAACAAAAGGGAGATAAATGCTGTCAAAAAGAAGCGGGCTCATCTAGAGGTAGAGGAAGAGGAAATGATACAAGCAATGATACTAGTGTAAATAAATATAAAGGTAAAACAAAAAAATTTAAAGGTAGCAATAGATAAAATTTCAGAGGAAGTTATAAAGATAGCCTTACAGGAAAAATAAAGAATAATAAAAGTTGGGAAAAAATAAAACAATAAGATCATAACCACTATTCAAAAGACAAAGATAAAACCAATTACAGCCAGCAGAAATTGGAGGGCAAAAATGGATTTAAACTAAATAACTCAAGGATTAATGCAGAAGGTAAAGTAGCTTATTGAATAGATAACATGAGAATTATATATAATTGGAAAGAAATGTATAATTTATAAAGAGAAAGTGGAATTTATTTCATTGACAATTTAGGAGCGACAGAACATTTTACAAATAAAACCTTAATTTTAAGTGATTTTAAAAGATACATAAGAGCAATAATAGAAACCGCAAATAGAACTAAATCAGCAGATATCAAAGCATATGAAAAGGGGAATTCATTCCTTCACTTAAACATTTCGGAAGAAAAAATAATAAAATTAACAAATGTGATAGCTGGAGAAGAGATTGCAAAAAACTTTCCAACGCTGAGACGATTTGCTGACGCAGGGTTAGATATATAGACAATGAAAAATTAAAAATGTTTGTCAGAGAATCTAAAGAAATACTGTTAGAAGAAATGAACTACAAACCAAATGGGCTAGTTACATTAGTTTGTACAAAAATATCAGACGACACAAGAATGCTTGAATATAAACATTTTAATTGCAGCGCGAGATTAGTAAATATTTTAGATAAAAAAGAACCTGAAGAATCACAGACAAATAGTAAAATAATTAAATTGTTTACTTTAGAGGGCGTAAAAAGTGACAATAATAAAGCAGAGCTCGAAAAACATGTGTCTGCAGATAAAGGTTATAGTCAGCCAAAAAACGAAAATGATTTTCACGAATTAGTTAGAAATATAAAGGTATTGGAAGTAGATAAAATACAGGAAATAGACACAGTTCTGGACATGTGTATGAGAAATCCATTAGAGACAGAAGGTAACAGTTTCACAAAATACAGTGAGACTATGTTATAGCACGTACGCTTGGGACACGCTTCACTAAATTATCTGAAAAGTTCGCAAAAATCAGAAGGCAAGCATAAAGGCGAAAAGATTTGCTAAATTAGGTCATATTGAGAAAAAGGGTTCATGGGGCCAAAAATATCAGAGGTAATCGAAATAGAAAGCATAGAGACTGAATATTCGTCACCAAATACACCAGAATTAAATGGCACGGATAAAAGATTTAACAGAACACTGCATGCAAAGATTAGAGCCTTCATGTTTGATTCAGGTTTACCCAAAAGCATGTAGTAATCAGCAGCCGAATCTGCATCACATATAAACAATCGAACATTACACAAATCTATAAATTTTGAAATTCTACTCAAGAAATTTGCACCAGAGATCAACTGTCATTTAGACAAAATTTAAAGATTTGTTTGTGTAGCTTTAGTTAGAGTTCTAAAAGTAAAAACAAAATTCAAAGAAAAAGCTATAAAATAAATTTTAGTAGGGCACAATGTGACAGGATTTATTCTGTACCATCCAACTACAGAAAAGTTTAAGGAAGACCGCAAAAACAATATTTAGAATTAGAAGAACAAACATAAACCAAAGTAAAAAAGCGAAAGTTAACAAAAAGAAAATTAAAAGCCAGAAAAGAAAAAGGCATTTATGCATGAAATGTAAAATGTACAGATGAAACAGACGGTAATAAAAAGAACTTGGATTATAACACGAACAGACAATTAAAAATTATAGAGCTTTAGAAAATGATAAATTAAAGCACCCGTTAACTGACATAATAAATAAAGACCAGGTAAACTATCAAGAAGCTGTTGCGAGTAAAAACAAATTAGAATGGAATGAAGCAATTAAGGAGAAGCAACTAAAAATAATTTGGATCGATAGAGGAAAACAGAGTTCAAAATTAAGTAAAGAGACCAAAAATAATACCAGATGGATGTAGAGTAAATATTATGGATTCAAAATTTGTATTTAACAAGAAAACAGAAGAATACGGCCAAACCAAATTCAAAGCTAGACTAGTAATTAGAGGTTTTGAAGACAGAAAAGCGTACGAATGAAAAAAAACTTATGCTCCAGTATCGAGATCACTCACAGTTAGATTAGTTCTGTCAATAATAAACAAGTATGATTTAGATGTAAGACAGACGTGAAGAAAGCTTATTTTAATAGTGAATTAGAAGAAGAAATATACATGGAGATACCAGCAGGCTTGAAGTGTGATGATGAAACTAGAAAGAATAAAGTATGTAAATTAGAGAAAGCAATCTACAAATTAAAAATTATCGGTAAAAATTGAAACAGCAAATTTTCAGAAAAAGTGTCCAAATTAGTACTAGAAAATGATTTACACTAATCGTGTTTAATCACATAAAGGAAGCAAAATAAGATTGCAATGTTAGTGTTACATGCAGATGACATGCTGTTTGCTAGAAATGATATCAAAAAAATTTGAGAAGATAAAAGAAGAATCAGGTAAAGTTTTTTAAATAAAAAACCTAGGAGAACCAAGGAATTTCCTGTGAATGAATATTCAGAGGGATAGGAAAAAAAAGTAATAAGAACACAACAGATCGACTATTTATTAAAAATCTTAGAAAAATTTAGGATGGATGAAAGCAAAGCACAATACAGACCATTAGTAACTAGACAAGTGAAAAATAGAGTAATCAGAGGAACGTGAGAGATCAGGAATATAGAAAATGACGTAGAATTCAAAATATACCACTTAGAAAAACAATAGGAAGTTTAATGTATTAATTTAGCGTGATTAGACCGGATATTGCTTATGCAGTAAATCATTTTGCCAGAAAACAAGTAACCCCAACTGAAGAAGATTGGATAGGAGTTAAAAGAATTTTCAGGTATATAAGAGGAATTTTAGAAGAAGGTTTAACATACACAGTAAATTTACAGGAGCTAGATGCAATGACTGATGCTATTTTTAAGGATCTAGATGATTCAACCTCTACGAGAGGATATATAATTAGATCATACGAAGATTAAGTAGCGTGGAGAAGTCTCAATTACATGTCACTTTATCAACATGCTAGGCTAAATGTCTCGCGATAAGTATATCCTTCAATGAAGCAACTAGGGACATTTTAGGTAAAACATTTTATCCAGTAAATATATGGTGTGACAACAAATCAGCAGGAGAATGCACGCAAAAAGATGGTTGTCATAAGTATAGTGAATGTCAAATGGATATTATCAAAAGAAACTTTAGCGGACATTATGACTAAGCCTCTTTCCACAAATGAGCATAGATACCTTACAAATAAATAAGTAAATTTAGAGAAGGATAGAAATGACAACTTTGTACGTATGTAGATAATGCTTATTTTTTTGTGTTGACAGATAAATAGAGGATTAGAGAACAAAAAAGAAGAGAAGAACATGACTCAAAAAATCAATAATGGACAAAATTATAGAAGCAAAAGAAGCAAACTTAAGAGATTTTAGAAGAAAAGTGAAAAAAGAAATTTGGAGGATTATATATGTATAAAAAAAATTAAAAATCAATTAGATATAAAATAGAGTATAACTGTACACAAATTACTTAGTACTATAAGCAATATAATTTAGAACAAAGAGTGCGCAATATTGATGAAAAGAGGTAGTGTTGGAAACTTACTTCCTCGATACGGTACTGAATGC
>JAUELO010447627.1:0-13508 GCA_032357855.1 Amphibolips quercusostensackenii | reverse complement strand
GCAGGATTTTCTTTTCCTGTAATGAAATGCCATTTTGCTGATGGAATAGATTCTTGAATAAAACAAACTCAATTATATACAAAGTCCTTCCATCGAGACGAATAATTGTTAATCCAGGTATAAATGATAGCAGTCAGTCCAAATATGCACTGGAAATTTCTCAAAATCAAATACTTGTAAAACATGAGAAATTAGTTTTGTAACAAGTATAGCTGCAGATTAAGTCGAGAGATAGTTAATTTTTTGATTGTTGCAACTTTTTTCTTAGAACAAATGAGCGCTGTTTGAATTTTGCCACATTGGTCCACAGATCTTAAATAAACTGCTTAAGCTAGAGCCTTTTAAAAGGCATCACAAAATCCATGGATTTTAACGGAACTTTGAACCATTTTTCCGAGCCAGCGTGGGATAGACAACGAGCTCAAATCTTGATGTTGTTGCGTAAACTGTATCCATGTTTCACATAATCGAGAAGGTGAAGGATCATCTCAATCAAGCTAAAGAGACCAAAGATCTTGAATAGCAATTTTAGCGGTGATAGTTATCAGTGATAAAAGTCCTAGAGGGTCAAAAAGTTGAGCTATTGCAGACAATACGGTTCTTTTCGTTAATTTTGCCTGTAGTGATATCGTCCAAGTAAAACAAAATGAGTCAGAAGAGGGATTCCAAATCATTCCTAGAGCGTGTACAGTAGCAGATTGATCAATAGAAACAGAGGCTGGAAAAAGTTGTTTATCTAATAGTATACTTTCAAGAATCCTTGGGTCGTTGCTTGTCAATTTATAAAGAGGTAAACCGCTCGCTATGCACATGTCATTTACCTGTTTCACAGTTTCTTTAGATCCTTCAATTGAGTCAGCTGCTCCGAAAATATTATTAGCATATCTACCTTTTGTCCAAAACGGCTATTGCTAACGGAAAATTTGAAGCCTCATCTTTAATAAGCTATTCCATAGCGAGAAGTGCAAGAAAAAGGGCACTAGCCAATCCATATCTAACTGTGGTTAGTTGAAATGTAATGGTTTTATATGGCTCTTCGTTCCACAAGATTTTCTGTGAGTTCCAATCGTCAGGATGAACTCTAATCTGACGATACATCTTTTCAATATCTGAAATAAAGACATATTTAAATTGACGAAACCGAATTAAAACATCAATTAATTCAGTTTGAAGTTTCGCTCCTGTGTGGAGCGTATCATTAAATGAAAAACCAGAAGAAGTACGACTAGACGCACTGAAAGCTACCCTAAAGCTTTGTAGTAATGCTACTTTCTCGTATGACTCCTTGATGTGGAATGTAATAAACTGGCTGCAATGACTCAACTCCTGATTCAGGAACTAACCTCATGTGTTGCGAATCCGCATATTTATATTCATTTCCAGAATTTCTGAAGAAGTTTATACAGATTCTCGTCAATGGAAGTATGAAAAGTCTGTATTTCAGATGACGATAAATTAACTATACCTGTTGGACTACAAATAACCCAACTAAAAATTGTAGCTTGTGCTGTTGGAGTATTAGCTAAATCACGACGAAGATTTTCCTCAAGAATTTGACCATAATAGTCAGCTCCAATCAGGAGGTCAATTGAACCAGATGACTGAAAATCAGGATCAACGAGCTGTATACCACTTAAATGAGGCCAATTTACACAATCACTTTTGATAGATGAGATATCTGAAGTAAGTTTTTGAAGGATATAGGCTGAAATTTATGATACAGAAGAATCAAAATATGTGTCAACTTGATTGAAGCTAAGCCTCGCGTTCGACAAGCTTTGATTGCCCCGATTCCACGCAGTGCAATCGATGCTTGTTGAAGTGGTAATCGAAGCTTTTGAATCAATCTCTGGGAAATAAAGGATATTTGCGAACCTGGATCGACGAGTGCTTTCATTTTCATTTCCTCACCTGTGTCGATAACGATGTTGACTTGAACCGTGGCCAGAAGCGTACTAAAGATTGACGAGCTTTGATTTATAGAAGCACAAATAACTTAAACATGTTTATTTAAAGTGAAAGGCTCTGGGTTTTTAGGTACTTCCACTTTATAAATGGTGGAATGATGCTTTTTTCCATATTTAATGCAACACTTATTAGATTTACATCTTGAAGCTATATGTTGCTCAAGACAATTGAAACACATATAAATATTTTAATTATTTCCATCCGTCGCGGAACTGTCTGATTAGTATAATCAGGACAATTAGCAGCATAGTTATGTGAAGAGCAAATTACACATTTGCTGGAAAAAACTTTGGAAACATTCGAAGCCTCGTTAGAAGTTTGGGTACTTGAGGCAAAGTGAGCTTTTGCTGTTTGTTGATGAGATTGAGGTACAGGCCTACGAGATTTCTCTACAGCTTGCAACATTCGTAATCTCATAATCAAAAAATCATTTAGCTGTTTTTATGTTAGAGGATCCTTTAAAGATCCCAGATGATGTTCCCATGTTTTTATAGAATCAGGATCTAAACGTTTAACCGTTATGAAAACTAGGATATCATCCCAGGTATAAACAGGACAGCCTAGCGTTTCCAAGGATCGGTAGATTTGAATAATCGCGGTATAGAGATTTTCCATCTCCACTGCGGATTCCTTTGTCATTCTTTTAACTGTCATTGAAGAATGTAAAGCTGAATTCACCAACAAGCATTCATTCTCATAAAAAGAAACAAGGGAATCCCAATCCTTTTGGGAATTATCTGTAGTTAAAGCTGTATTTTTTAAGAGATAGGAAGCATTCCCCTTTCAGCTTTGTTTAAGATAGTGTGAATTCCATACAGGGGTTTGATTGGTGCTCGAAATTACTAATAAGTCGAAAAGATCTTTAAATGAAAGCCATTCGGAGGGAGAAGCATCGAAGCCACTTGAGACCCGGCTTGGATTGACGGAGACCGTGTGTCTTTCTGAATTCTGTCCAGAAGAGAACTCATTGTTTCAAGAGTTTCCAAATAACTCTCTCTTGTGTTCTCAAGCAACTTTATCTTGAAATAGGATTACTGTAATAGACGCTTATAATCATGTGTACTTACTTGTCTCATAGCAATTTTTATTGCATCGTTATTTAAAGAAGACTCATTCCAAGCCTCATTTGTGCAGTGCCACGAGTCTCAATTCGGTGAGTCGAAACATTCGTTTCACCAACAGTCATCAGTTTGTTCACCGCACTTGCGATAAACTACATGTAAGATGATTGCTCATCTATGTGGTTCACAGTGTGGCTCACTTTCATTTTGATAACGATCACTTTGTCCGTCACTCGAAGGACCAAAAATGTTAAGTTGCACTCGTGATCGAAATCAAAACACACATATTTCTCAATAAACTAATAAACGTTGCAGTTAGGATATAAAGAATTTAAGAATGAGACTTTGCACAAACTAGAAAGTTCACAATTTGTAAACGAAAATGAGTCTCTACAAGCACTTATTTCTCACTCAAAATATAAGAAAACTCATTTAAAGAGCCTGACTTGATCTTAAGAAAACTCTTGATAGAGCATCACTCAGTTTCTAAAGGAAACTCTTAGTAGAGCCTCACTTGATGTGAAGAAAACTCTTAATGGAGCCTCACTCGGTTTAAGGAAACTCTTCATAGAGCCTCAAAAATTTTCTCAAAATTTATTGCAGCAAACTGACAAAAATGTTACGATTGCTCTAGAGATGGTTCAAGCTTCAGAGCTGGCAAGTAACTGAACCAGATTCCCCATGACGTTCTCGTCCTCGTAAGGAAAAATGGCTCTGAAAGTTTTTTATCGAATTCGTGATCTCATTTAGGAATGTTACCAAAGTTTAGACTACTTATCGCTATAACATAAACAGTCGCAGCTCGAAGTGCAGGCAGAGAAAGAGTCTAAAGCATGATCGAGAATCATAACTTGAAAGAATATTATATGGAATATTTCATTTGATTTAGATTTCTACCTTAGTTATTTAGATATTATTATTTGAAAAACGTCTTTCAACAAATAAAAAACTATATAATTAAACAACATCAGCATCATAGATCTTTGTCCACTTGATTTTATATATTTTTAAAACTGACTTCCTCCCTTTCTATCCGTCCTCTAAAACTCTTGCAATCAAGTGGACAAAAATGTCTGATGCTCATGCAAATCATAAATTTTTGTCCAATCGGCACCAAATTTGGCACACATATTCTTTAGGCTTCCAGACAGGTCGTAAGAGTATGCCCCTCGTACCCTTACGCCCTATCCGCCCCCCGCAGATTGTGGGGGGAGGGGGGGCACAGACACATTTTTTATTCAATTGGCACCAAATTTTTCACGCATATTCTTTGGGCTCCCGGAAAGGTCCTAAGAATTTTGGGTGGCGGGGTGAGGGAAGGGGGGGCACAGTTTTGAGATATATAAATTCAAGTAGCATAAAACGTATGATGCTGATGCAAATTCGCAGTTTTTGACCAATCGGCACCAAATTTTGCACACATATTTCTTGGGCTCCCAGACAGATTGTAAAAGTATAGGGGGGGGGGGGCACCGCCGCAGTTTTGGAACAATCAGCACTAAATTTTGCACACATATTCCTTGAGCTGTCGGACAGGTCGTGAGAGTATTGTAGCGCATGTACACTCCTGAGAAACTCCTACATGTTCAAACGGTAGTCTCAGATTGTGATTTTGCAAAAATCCGCATCAAATCGCCGCATCAAATGCAAACGCGGGCATGAAATGTCACCAAACTTCGCATGTACACTTTTGAGACATCCCACCATTGTTATAGGGTAGGGCTGAATGGGGCTGCAAAGCAGCCCGCGGGTAACAGCTAGTTTATTATGAAAATTCGAATTAAAAAGTCTGACATGCAAAAAAAATAATTTTTTCGTTGCCAGATGCTGCAATATTGCATTTTTTCATTATATTTGTTTTAAAAAATTATAAAATTGATGAAAAATCTACGAATTTTGATGAATTTAGCATTAAGTTCCTAATTAAGAAAGCTGACTTAAAAAAATACGAATTTTTCTGTCGACAAATGTCTGATTAATGCAGTTGCTTATTGAATTTGTTATAAAAAATAATAAAATTTATCAACTAATTATGAACATTGCTGAAATTGCCGTGAAGTTCTCACCTGAAATGACTGGCATTGAAAAAAAATGTATTTTTCTGTCGACAAATATCCAAATAATATGTTTGCTTATTAACTTTGTTTTAAAAAGGCATCAGAATATTTAAAAAATTATGAATTTTGCTAAAAATATTATAAAGTTCCAAATTAAAAAAATTTACATAGAAAAAAACAAATTTTTATGTCGAAAAATGTCTATTTAAGGCATTTTTTATTGAATTTGTTTTAAAAAATCATAAAATTTATCAACTAATTATGAACGTTGCTGAAATTGTGATGAAGTTCCAAACTAAAAGGACTGTCATTAAGAAAAACAAATTTTACTGACGACAAATACCCAAATAATGCATTTGCTTATTAAATTTATTTTTAAAAATCATAATATTGATTAACAAATTATGAATTTTTCTGAAATTATCATTAAGTTCCTCATTGAAAAAAATTTATATCGAAAAAAAAAAAATTTCTGCAGAAAAATGCCTGAATAACGTATTTGTTTATTAAATTCGTTTTTAATATTAACAATAATAATCTCAAGAAGAAATTTTTCAATCATTATATTGTTTTTATCTAAATTGCTTGCAATATAATTTTAAAAAAATCGTAAAATTATGGAAAATCGTAGTAGAAATAGTTTCAACTAATAGTTTGTATATAAAAAAATTTTTCGTTTATTATATAATATTGGAATATCTTCAAATAATGTTACTCTATAAAACTTGGATAATTTTAATAATTTTCCTGTTATTGACGAGCACTGGGAACGTCAAATAGAAAAAATGGCCATTTTTTCGTCATATTTGTTTATTTATTGAAAAAATTGAAAGCCTAATTAAAAAATCAGGCATGACAACTCTCTTAGAAATCTTATAAGCTTTTCTTCAAATTCTTTCTTCACAAATCAGTCAATATTTGTGGGCTGTACGTTATTTTGAACAAAAAAAAGTCATTTTTTTCTCACTGTGCCCCAGTCCACTTCTTCGACCACCGTAGTTATTACAACTTTTACATTACAACTTTTAAAGAAAGCATTTCAAACATTATTTATAAGCACTTCTAATTATAATTTGATTTTGATATTTCAAAATTTTAGACATCTTTAGGGTATGACTGAAAAATTCTAAGTATTTAAATTATTAAATAAATGCCATACCGTACTCTTTTAATTAAAAATTCTGAAATCTTTAATTGATAAATTTTCACTTTTCACAAATTTATTTTTCACTCAGAGTTCAATCAAAATTGTTTCATTAAAAATGGTTACAATTTTTTCAGGTTGAACTTTGACCGATTCATATTGAAAATAAATTGTAAATGTTCACTAAAAAATCGTTCTAATTATAAAACTTTAAAATACTTTTTGATTGATATTGTCGCTACTTTGATGCATTTTATTTGAAACCATACACTTAATATTTAATAATATAACAATATCATAAGAAATACAGTATAGGCTTATAATGACTTTCCAATAATGATTTTCTTATAATTTTTTCATAATTCTAGACAAATCATTATAGGAAATCAGTATAGGAATAAATAATGTAAAATATTAAAAGAAGTAATGCAAAAAATAGTGTAACTACAAGCGCAATTTTAAGAGCAATCGCAGGAGATTCCAGAAAATGTATACGGATTTTAAGCGTTTTTGTCAGATTTTATCAAAATTTCATGGGATTTCAAGTGATTTCGATGATTTTAAAGATTTTTAATATTTTCAAACATGCAAGGGGATTTTTAAATGATCCCAGGGAATTTACATAAATTTTAAGCAATTTCATAGATTTCATCAAAATTTTATGGAATTTTAAATGATTTCAAAGATTTCAAGAGATTTTAAAAGAATTAAAAGTATTTTTGCGAATTCTAAGGCTTTTCAAAGGATCGTACGTGAATTAAAAAGATTTAGAAAAATCTTAGCTATTTTAACAGATTAAAAAGAATATCAAGAGATTTAAAAAATTGAAAGCATATCAAAGAATTTTGTGGGGTTTCCAAAGATGCTAAGCTCGATTTTTTGGGAATTCTAGAGAACTTTTAAAAATAAATTAAATAAATTTTAAGGAATTTAAAAGAATTTAAAGGAATTCCATAATATATTTGCATTTCTAATTATTTATTTGAGTTTTATGATTTCGAGAGATTTTAATTTCTTTGTAGAGAACTTTAGGGAATAATGTAAATTTTAATCTAAGGGATTTTTACGGATTTTAACGATTTCAAGGGGCATGAAGGAATTCGACAAACAAAAGATTTTAATGATTTTAAGTTATTATAAAAGATTCCAAAGGATTTCAAGAGATTTCGTGGGATTTATAGAGAATTGTAGGGAAGAAATTTAATTAATTTCATTTTCAAGAGACTTTAACAGGTTTCAGATATTGTAATAGATTTAAAAATATTTCCAAAGGTGTCAAGAGATTTCAAGAAATCCTAGCATAATTTTCAATGTAATTTCAAGCAATTTTTAAGATATCAAGGAAATTTGCAGCTTTTTTATGTGTGAAGTTTATTTTTAAAGAATCGATAATTTTATGTACTTTTATATTATATTATGAATGGTTTGAAATAAATTTTTCCCTTCTTATGAATTTCCTGTAATCAAACAAAAATTATAGAAAATAGGGTCGCGTGAACGGAACGGTTACGCAATTGCGTGTCCGTAAGGTGACCACATAGTGACCGTTCCGTTCACTGGGCTCGTCAGGTCATATTTTAGTCCTTTTTCACATTTATTCAGAATTTCATATGGAACTCACCATTCTTTTTATCCTCTTCCACATTTATATTTATATTTATCCACGGGTTAAAAAATCAAAAAATAAAAGCTGTGTGCGGCATCCCGGGGCGCACTATTGCATAATTTCAAATTTCGAGAACTTAAGTCTTAAAACAATTGAAAATTCACATTAAAAAGAGAAAGAAATAATTAACAAAGTTAAAATTTCAAAATGTTTCAAGATTGCAACTTGCCCTAGCGGACCATTTGAACGGAACGGTGGCGCCATTGCGTGATCGTAAAGTGACCACATAGTGACCGGTCCGTTCACTGGCCCCAATATAAAATGTTGGGTTGACGCACACAGCTTTTAATTTGTAATTTTTTGCTTCATGAATAAATACAAATACATACATATGAATGTATAAAAAGATAAAAAGAGTGATGAGTTTCATAAAAAATTGTGAATAAATATGAAAAAATATGAAAAGATGCCCTAGCGGGCTTAGCGAACGAGGCAGTCACTATGTAGTCACTACGTTCACGCAATTGTGTAACCCCTTTCATTTAAATTTGTATTGTTTCAAGATTCAAGTTCTCGGAATTTGAAATTATGCTGACAAAATTTTTTCCATTAAACATTTCAATTAAAAAATATTTCATTCTGAACTCTTCGATAATTAAGAACATCATAATTTGTAACTCTTTTTATCAGGAAATAATTTAAATCCAATGCTGCTTGTTTATTACAATATTGTAATGGTTGAAATTTTACAAGTGAAATCCAAAAAAATGGTTAATATTCTTTCCAACTGATTTCAGGGTACGCAATTTTGGATGACCTGTCTGGCATTCATTCTAGTTATTCCAATAACGTCTCAACTTTATTTGCCAGTTTATATGAAACTAAGGCTAACTTCAAGCTACGAGTATTTAAACATACGATTCAATCAGCACTGCAGACTTTTGGCAAGTGGACTCTACATGATACAAATGGTTTTGTACACTTCAGTAGCCGTTTATGCTCCAGCATTAGCTTTAAGTCATGGTAAATATGTTTTAAACCTAATATTTAAAATATCAATTAACTTTCCTCTTTGAAAAGTTTTTTCATATTACGTATTTTCATTTTTTAATCTCACATTGTTTGGTTTGGTAGAGGAAACAAGAAAAATCAGGTTAAAAGAACATGTCTTATTATGCACGCTATTTACAAAATCTTGTATATCCAATAGGGTGGTCCAGATATATTTTTTATTAATTTTCATGCATATCGTCCCGACATTTATTCAAATCCACACAAAAAATTGCTTCCTTTTTCTTTGAAAAAAATTATATGTAGAGGTTTTTTAACACAAATTGTATATAATACATAAAATACTACATTATACTGATGACTAGATGTTTATATAAATTGCTTAAACAATTTATTATAATACTGTTATTTTTAACTTTTCAATTAGAGTAAGATAATAATTAATTCAAGGTAAAAAATATGTGTTTAAATAATTTAGTATTATTATTAATAATATTGTTTTTGAATAATGCTAGAAAGTCGCGGTTTTTTTCTGGAATCTCCAGCATTTGGTCCACTTCTGACTCAGAGAAAGGTAATAATTAATAAAATTTAACAAAACTATTGGTTTAAACAATTATTACTATCTTTTCTAAGGGTAATACTAGACAGTTGCGCTTTTTTCTGAAATCTTCAGTTTGTCTTTGAACTTTTGGTTATGAACAAATAATAAATGAACATCCACAAGAATCATTTTGTAAAAAGTGTTGTATTCTTTCAATGTAAATTATTTTCACACTTTCTTCAATGTTTTAACAATAATTATTTAAACAAAAAGGCTATCTTACAGCAGAGATAGAAACAAAGAATGAAATAATTAGGAGTAGGTGAGACGAGTAGGTCTGTAAATAAATGGTAAAATTTTTGTTCTGAATTAAAGTACAATACAAAGTTTATTGTAAAGCGTGAAAGAAAAATTTGGAATTGCACGTACTTTACTATTAGTACCCCCCTTCCCGCCTATCCTGGAGAAAATACGTTGTCATCGACGACAATATACATATATAGAGATTAAAAAGATCTTAATCAAATAATTGATTATAACATCTTATGGGACAAGGTAGACTTACTTCAGTCAGGAAATTGCTTCCGGTACTCTGTCACCACTTGTAATGAATATTGTTTCTGACTTTCGTATTTTTTAAGAAGGGAATTAAAGTCAGATATTAATTTTACAAATATCTGTTTTATCTGAGAAAAATATATTTAAAAAAAGAAAAAGATTTTTTAAGAAATAATTCTTCCTAATATTTATTTATTATTTGTTCATACCTAAAAAGTCAAAACAAAGTTAAAAATTTTTAAAAACCCCATTTTTCTAGCAATTATCCAAGAGAAGATAGTTATTAACAATAATGTTTGTCAACTTGCATTAATTCTTACCTCACTAAGTAAAAAATGTATGAAAAGTAAAAAATTTAAAAAAAACCGCAACTATCTAGGATTAATATAGGAAAAGATCATTATAAACAATAGTATTTTGTTTAAACAATTATTTTGGCTAAATTGCATTAATTATTATCTCACAGTGAACACAAAGTTGACGAAAAGTTAAAAATTTCATAAGAAACCGGAACCATGCAGCATTGCTACAGGTGTGATAGTTATAAACAATAATAATTTCTTCAAACAATTATTTTCATTGCATTGTATTAATTACTACTTTGCTCAAAGTGATAAGTGGACAAAATGTTTAATATTTAGTAAAAACTACAACTTTCTAGCATTTTTTAACAAAAATATTAATAAAAAGAATACTAAATTGTTTTAACAATTATGCTTCTTAATTTGAATTCTTTGTTACCTTACTCTTATTGAAAGGTTGAAAATAAATGGAAAATTTAAGAAAAATCTGTGACTTTCTAGCTATTTTAAAAGAAAATGCTAAAAACAATAATAAATTTTCCAATTTATATTAATACCTATGTATCAGTAGAAAGTACTATTTTATTTATTATAAATAATTTCTATAAAAAACGCAAAAAAAATCATGATTAGCATTAAAAACTCGCAAAACACAATTTTTCACTTATAGGTTTTTTTTTTGGGACCCTATAAAACAGACTTATGGGAGTGATATTTTAAACATAAGTTTTGATTCATATTCTATGGCTGATTGCGATGAGAAATGTTGAATTTCAACTCGATTCATTATATATTGACTATTCTGAATAAAATTTACAAGAACGTACTTCTTTCATATGCGAAATATATCTTAAACTTCATGGGGCTTGTGAAACATCTACATATAATTTCTTTTCACCAAAAAAAAGCTTTTTTATGCATTTAAAAAATTCCCGGGTGATATGCATGAAAATTTAAAAAAAAAGTCCAACGCATTTTTGGAATATCCTAATATCCAATGATTGCTGATAATTAATGATTTTTTGACAATTCATGTTCTAATTAGCTTGAATTGTAATTCAGTTACGAAACCGGAAAAATCTGTCTGAAAGAACGTGTCTTATCATATAGGCTATTGTCAAAATCTAGTAAATTAAATGATTGCTGACAAGGAATTATTTTTTGACAAAGCATGTTCTAATTAGCTAATATTGTGTTTCAGTTACGTCCCTGAATACTTATGTTGCTGTGACTCTAGTCTATGTAGTCTGTATTTTTTATGCTTCTCAGGTGAGTCTCATTCAGACTGAAAGTTTATTGTAAATGTTAATCTTTTTGAAATACTAGTAATTTTTTCAAAACTCTGAAGTATTTTCCAGACTTTATTACATCAACAATAAACCAAGCGACGTTTCGGTAGCTGACTGTTATGCAAAAAAAATTACACTGGAGGCTGGATTTAATTACGGTTTCAGGCATTGCTTGGCAGTAGCCTTGAAACTAAATCCAGACCGTCCGAACGTAAACAGTCAGGGCCGTGTGACCTATTTCCAGTTGGAATACATAATATTATGCAATACACGCGCGTGGGTATCCGCGCACTGCCCCATTGTCTATATGCTGTTAATATTTCACGCTTGATTAAACACCCTCTCTCGACCCCGAGGGGCTTCACTCTCAGCTTGAAACCATCGCGGCAGCAATTCTCGGAATCAGTTCATCCGGCCTGTTTAAATCCAGCCTTCAGTGTACAAACTATTGAGAATTAGTTCTTATACGATAGTAGTAGCAATATTGAAAATTATTTTTTCTATGTAAATATTTAGAAGATTAGCTTACCAGAAGGATTAATAAATTATGTCGAACATTAGAGATATAATTACATAGTATTGAAAAAAGAAACATTTGGATAAAAAATAAGCATTTTTCAAAAATCATGTCAAATCTTTAATTTTTTAAATACTATGTAATTATATGTGTCTCTAATGTACGTACGACAGAATTTTTAAATCCTTCTGGTAAGACAATCTTCTGAATATTTATACCTAGAAAAATGTTTTTCAATATAATTCTTGTTAATTAGGGTCACAATATAATCAGATTTTAACAAAAAACAAATTTTTAACAAAATAGTTATTTTTTTAACCAAAGATATAAATCTTTAATCAAAAAGATGGAGTTTTAACCAATTAGACTACTTTTCTACGAAAAAATTTTTTTAAAAGAAAACAAATAAATTTTCAACCAAATTGTTGAATTTTAAACTTGAAATATAGATTCTTCAACCAATAAGTTGAGTTTTTAATTTAAAAAGATGGTTTTTCAACAAAATAAATTAATTTTCAACCAGGAAGATAAATTTGTAACCAAGAAGATTTATTTTCTTCTGAAAAAAATGAATTTTTAACAAAACACATAAATTTTCAACAAAATAATTTAATGCCCAAATTCATTTTTCAACAAAAACTGGAATTAACACATATTAAGTAAAAAAAATGTTAACAAAAAAAAGCAAATGCTCAAAAATATAGTTAACTTTTCAACCAAGGAAATGAGTGTTCCACTATAATTATGAATGTTCAGCTCAAAAATTGAATTTTCAAAAAACACTTCAACATTTGACCAAATAGTGGAATTTCAACTAATAAAGATTAATTCTAAACAAAAAATGTAATAGTAGATATTTCAACAAAAAATGTAATAGGAGATATTTCAACAACAAAAATTTTGATTTTAAACGAAAAATAGATGAATTCAATCAAAACAGATTAATTTTTGATAAAATAGTTGAATCCTCAACCAAAACAGATTGTCAACCAAACAGTTGGATTTTTGACTAAAAAACATGAAATTAATACGATAGCAGATGAACTTTTGAATCAAGAAGACAGATATTCAACTAAGGAGTTGAATTTCCAACCAGGAAAGATTTTTCAGTCCAGAAAGAAACAAAATTTTATCTAAAATGTTGAATTTTCAACCTAAAAAAACGAATTTTCAAACAAAAATTATTACCTTTTAACAAAATTGGTGAATATTCAACAAAATAATACAATTTTCAACCACAAGATGAATTCTCAATAAAGAAATGATAATATTATAGTTTTGTAAGACTCATTTGTTCTTAATACATTTTATTTTCTAAATCTAATTTCATGAAGGTTCCACGTTTACTTAATAAACAGTATTCATATGTATGTTTCTTTTCTAAAGTTATAAAATCTTAGGCAAATTTTGTATGTGCGTGTGGGGGGTCAAATATTACATGAAGGAATGGG
>JAUELO010447597.1:0-13509 GCA_032357855.1 Amphibolips quercusostensackenii | reverse complement strand
TTCATTGCATTAATTCATGTTATGTCAGAGAAAAAACTTTGTACTATAAAAAACCGTTTTTTCAAATATTATACATTACCATAGCTCTTTACTCTTCAATAAAATGTATCAGTATTAGAGGTCAATCGATTCGTATTGAGTCAACACATCTTTCCTATTTTTATACTAACTTCAAATTATGGGAATGAAAAACTATTACAACAAAAATCGATTTTTAATATAATATATATAATATAAAAAACCATACCTTCCATACTCTTTTACAAAATTTATTTATATTATAGGTCAATCGATTCTTCTCAAACCAAGGAATCTTTAATATCTTTGCGTTAATTTTGAATTATGTTAAAAAAAAATATCTTTAAAAAACCGTATTTTCAAAAATTATACATTACTATAGCTCTTTTCTCTTTAATAAAATGTATCAGTATTAGAGGTCAATTGATTAATCTCAAATCAATACACCTTTTTTATTTTTTCATCAACTTTAAACTATGAGTATGAGAAACTTTTATTATAAGAATTAATTTTTAATGACCATAACTTCCTTACACTTTGATAAAATTTATGTATAGATCAATCGATTTGTTTCGAATCAACACATCTTTTCTATTCTTACATGAACTTAAAATTATGAAAAAGAGGAAATTTTTACTATAAAAATCGTTTTTTAATGCAATATAAAAAAAATATAAATAACTTACTCTTTGCTGAAATGTATTTATATTATGGGTCAATTGATTCTTTTCAAACCAAGAAATCTTTCATATCTTTGCGTCAATTTTGAATTATGTTAAAAAAATACCATAAAAAACCGTATTATTAAATATTAGACATTAATACAGCTCTTTACTCTTCGATAAAATGTATCAGTATTATAGGTCAATCGACTTGTTTTGAATCAACACATCTTTTCTATTTTTACATCAACTTCAAATTATGAGAATAAGCAAATTTTTACTATAAAAATCGATTTTTAATATAATATTTATTTGACCATACCTTCCATACTCTTTAATAAAATGCATTTATATAATAAGTTAATCGATTCGTCTCGGACCAAGGAAACTTTCATTTTCGCGGATTAATTTAAATTTTGTAAAAAATAAGGTTTACCATAAAGAACCGTTTTTTTCGAATATTATGCATTATTGTAGCTTCCTTTCTCTTTGATAGAATGTATTCATATTATAGGTCAATTGATTCGTTTCAAATCAATAAATTTGTTCTATTTTCACATTAACTTTAAATTATGAAAATGACAAAATTTTCAATATGAAAATCGATTTTTAATATAATAAAAAGGACCATAACTTCCTGAGTTTTTGATGAAATTTATTAATATTATAGGTCAATCGATTCGTCTCAAGCCAAAGAATTTTTTATGTTTTTGAATCAATTCTGAATTGCTTTGATGAAAAACAATTTTACTATGAAAAGCCAATTTTTAAAATATCATGGAGTGCTAGAAAAAAAAGCAATAAATATTTTTAGAAATCCTTTAGTCATTTTTAAGATATTAACGAGGAAAAAAAGTCCTTCAAATTTCATAATTTTATCTGCAACCGTTTTCAAGTTATTGTGTTCACAAAGCTTCTTCTATGACAAAGCAAAAAGAAGGTGATCGTTTAGGAAGTGATCTTACCGAATATTAATTTTATGCTCATAACCAAAAAGACAAATAAAAGTAAAATTTCTCATAAAAACCCATCACTTTCTAATTATCTAAAAAATGATAGTTATAATCAAATTAAACTGTTCAAACAATTATTGTTGTTCATCTGCATTAGTTATTACCTTAAAAAGTGAAAAGTTGACAAAAAGCGGGAAATTTCAGAAAAAACGCATTTATCTAACATTATTACGGAAAAACATAGTTATAACTAGTATTAATCTCTTCAAATAATTTTTTTTTTTTAAATTTCACTAATTATTAAGTCACTCTAAACGAAAAGTGAACAAAAATTGTTATATTTCAAAAAGAAACCGCAAATCTCTGGCATTATTGAAAGATAATATCATTATAATAAATAATAAACTTATTAAACAATTATTTCTGTCAACTTGAATCAATTATTACCCCTCTGTTCTTAAAAATTTTAACAAAAATAGGAAATTTTAGAAAAAACTGCAACTATCTAGCATTATACTAAGAAAATATCATTATAAATAATAAATTTTTTAAAAATTATTCCTGTTAAATTTAATAGATTATAACGTCACTCTAATTTAAAAGATAAAAATAAGTTAAACATTTAGGATTAACAGAGACTTTTTAAATTTATTCTGAGAGGAAATTGCTAAAAACAATTAAAAATTGCTTTGAAAAATCATCTCAACTTTCAGTTATCATAATATAGTAGTATTTTATACATTAGAAGCAATTATAATAAAATGAAAGGATTTTTTCGAAATTCAATCGTAAGCAAAACGACAAATCTTGCCGACGTTTCGTGAACATTGCAGTTCACTTCTTCTGGGCTAGCCTGGAGGTTAGCCTTAATAGAGAAATTTAGAAGACGCTTATACGCTATACAGAGAGTGCATTGACAATATTTTTGGAAATTGTTGTTAGAAGTGCAACTGAAGTGGGTAGTATTCCAGTTGTCGAGTATTGTCGCGCCCCAAAGAAACACTTAAATTTGAACACCTAAGAAGTTTCGTAAAAGTTCTATTTTTAAATTTAGAAACAACCACATCAGTAAAACCCCTTATCAATGGTGCGATGCGTTTCCAAAAAAATATATAGACGCACAGAGAGTTGCATAACTTTTTAATTTTTTAATTATCAAAAGAACAAAAAATATTTTCTAGCTTTTCAGCTCTTTTTTAGGAAACATGGAAGAACAGAAAGCCAAATAGGATTAGTATTATATCCATTATCCCTGCTGATGTTATCATGGTGTTTCAAGAATTTAATTGCTTCTCTTTATATTTTCTTAGAAAAATATTGTATGTTTTTGCGATGATAATTGTTTTCTCAAATGAAATGCTATGTCCTGTTTCAACATGATGCTCAGCTGGTGCTAATTGCGCAAAATTTTGCAGCCCGACTATACTGTTTACACTTTGGCTCACTGCTCTCCCAGTTTTTTCAATATAGACTTTCCCGAAAGAGTAAGAGATTTTATGTACTCCCGGATCGCTGAAAGGTGCCTTTTTATTCTTAGGGTTGTTCAGAAATTGTTCTATTTTTTCAGGTGATTTGGATATAGTTTGAATATTGTCTTTATCAGGAATTCTTCCTATTTGTTTTGTAATACCTTGGATGTTGGGTAGAATGGTGGTCGTTTTTTTCTCTCTTTCTTTAGTACATTGTGTTGACTTCTTATTTTGATTGTATTTTCTTATTGCTTTATCAATTTATTTGTTTGTATAGTCAATGTGTAATAGGATTTGATAAATGTTCTGAAATTTCTTTTATAAGTTATCTCAATCTGTTATGGAGATAGCTCTATTTATAAGGGATTTGATGAATGATTGCTTTTGAGATGGATAGTAGCGGGAGAGGGCATGCAGGTATCTGTTTGTATAAATAGGTTTTCTGTAAGCATAATGTTGTAATGTCTTATCAGGTCTTTTAAAAACTAGTACGCTCAAGATGGGGTGCAATTGATTGATGAAATCGAAAAACCTGTGTAGTTTGTCTAGTTCATGTCTCCAGATAACAAAAGTGTCGTTAACGTAATCAAACCTAAATTCCGGTTTAAGCTTGAACTGGTTCCAGATTTTAGTTTCCAGATGTTCCATGAATATGTTGACGGTTATAAGTGAGATCGGAGATCCCATTGCTGCTCCTGGGGTATATTTGTAGAATTGTTTATTGAAGGTAAAGTAAGTATTATTAAGACAGTGTTCTATCGAAGGTATGAAGCCGGAGGGGAATTTTGCAAAGCATTTAATAATATCGATTGTATCAAAGATTCGTACTTTTGTAAAGAAAAATACTATGTCGAGACTAACTAGCATATTTTTGGGTCGAATGTGAATCTGTTGCATCTTTTTAATTAAGTCAAAAGAGTTTTAGACGTGTGTGATAGAGTTTCCTGTGAGAGGCTTTTGTTTTTTGGCGAAGAAGCGTGCTAACTTTTGAGTTGGTGAATTTATTGCGCTGGCGATCGGTCTGAGTGGAATGTTCTTTTGTGGATTTTTAGGAGTCCGTAAAGCTTAGGAGACATGGGATTAGCAGGTGTTAATTCAGATATTGTTTTGTTTTCATGTCCGCAGTCTTTTAGAAGGGTTTTTGTTTTGCTGACTATTGTTTTTGTAGGGTATTTTCTAACTTTCTGGTATGTATCGTCAGTTAGAAGGTCCATGATTTTGTTATTATAGTCTTTCTTATTCATTATTACTGTTGTGTTGCCTTTATCTGCAGGTAACATTATCATGTCTTTATTCTGATTGAGTTCTTAAATTGCTGTTCTTTTTTTTTTGTTTTTTTAAGTTCAAAAAAGAAAGTTGAGCTTGTCCTAAGATGTTAGCCGTCCTACACCGTATGTCATTCACTTTTTAGGGTGGAAAATTATATATTGTTGACTCCAAATTACCGATTTTTTTTTCTTTTTTGATTTTTAAGAAGGTTACTACAAAATTATGTCCCTTAGACAGGGCTAAAATCATTTTATTGCTGAGAGGATGATTAAAGATGTTTTTTTACTTTGTACGTTAATAGCAGGATAAACCGTTTACAAGTGAACCTCTGAATCTATTGCTAAGAAAGATTTAATACTTGTATATTATCTATATCAAGATTAGACCTTCTAAAAGCAAAAAGAAATCTTTCATTCAAATAATAAATTCTTTCCGTAAATTTTTCTTAAAATATAGAATTTATTTAGCACACGTTGTGAAAATGATTTGCCTTAACTATAGATTTTTCTGAAATTTTGAATCAGGGCCAGGCTTTTTTTAGTGTCCAAAAAGTTTTACTCTTACGTAATTTTTGACAACTAAATTTTCTTCGTGAATTTATTCAGGGCTCATCAAAAAACCGTAAAAAGATTTTCATTTTCAATTAGAAACAGTTGACTGAATTAAGAAATACAAATTTTAAACAAAATATTTAAATCTTTGGCCAAAACAGATTTATATTTAACCGGACAAATGCATCTTCAGTCCCAAACAAATTTTCATCAAAAGGAATGAATTTCTATATCTAGAAGAAAAATTAGTAATAAGTGTTAAATTTTCAATCAAGAAGGATTTTTTAGTAAAAAAAATCATTTACAGTGTTTAATATTTAAACCAAAAAAACGAGCTTTTGCACAAAGCAGTTAAATTTCCTAACAAGTAATCCAATTGGCAACCAAAAAAATTAATTTAAGCCAAAAATATCAAGTTTTACTTAAAAGTCGAATTCTTAACAAAAGACATGCATTTTTAACCAAATAGTGAAATTTTTGAACCGCAAAAATAATAATTCCAAATAATTGAATTCTGTATCAAATTCTTAAAATTTTATTTCAAAAATACTCATGTTAAAACACTTTAAAAGCTAATATTTAAACCAAAAATAATTCAAATATTAAATAAAAAACAGTTAAATATAGAAGAAAAAAAAGAGTTGTCTACCAGAAGATATGAATTTGACTATCAAAAACACAAATTTTTAACCGAAAAGATTTTTTAATCAATAAAGAAAAATATATACTCCAAAATTAAAAAATTTTAATCTTAAAATACGAGCTTTCTGAAAAACAGTTGAATTTTCAATCAAAAAGAAAAATTTTCAACGAAAAAGACTACTTTACTAAAAAGACGAATTCTTGACAAAATATTCAACTTTTCACCCCAAAAAAGTAGAATTATTAAATGAATTGATTAATTTTTACCAAAATAGACATACTTTTAACAGAATACGTACATTTTTACACAAATAGTTTAATTTTCAAGTAAAAAGACAAGGTTTCAATAGGACAGTTAAATATTTGACACGAAAATATTCAACTAAAATAAAGATTTTCTAAACAAAAAATATTTTTATTTAAACTAAAACAGGTAAATTTAAACATAAGGTGGAATCTCAACAAAATATTTTAATACTAATAAAAAAGAATATATTTCAATTGAATTGTCTAATTTTTAACTAAAAAAATTTATTTTCTACCAGAAAGGAAAGTTTTCGCTAAAATACTTTGATTTTTAACACAATAGTTACATTTTCAACCAAAGAGGTGAATCTTTGGAAAAACGAATTTTTTTATAAAGCAGTGATGCTATCAACAAATGAGCTAAATTTTTAAAGAAAAAAATTAATTCTTAATCAAAAAGTTAAATTTTTAACCAAAGGGAAGAACTTAGGTTGAACCTTCAGCTATAAAATTTAATATCTTAGTCTCTTTAGATAAAAATGTAGCTTTTTTGTTTATCTGAGGAAATTTCTCGATTAATAACAAAGCAAAATGTAATTTACAGTAAGTTAGGTTGTGCAACATTTTTACAAACCCTAATCCGACGGGTATGGTAGGGTTTCGGGCTCACAGCCCGACCCGGTCCGAAAACTCAAAAATCCTTTCCAATCCGAAATTAAAAGTATAACTCACTAAGCAGTTGAATTGAAAAAACAGTGTGTGGCAGTGAGGATACACGGCAGAAGTGAAACTTTAATAAATTAACTCTTACTTTTCTCTTTTTCTTTTTCTTTTTACATTTCCCCCTTTTCTTTTCTCTTTTCCCCTTTCTCCTTTCTGGTTACTAATTTCCCCTTTCTGGTTTTCCTTCCCCCTTACCTTTTTCTAGTTGCCTTCTTCCTTTCCCCCTTTCCAGCTTTCCTTTCCCCTTTCTGTTTTTCCTTTTCCTTTCCCCCTTATGTTTTTTTTTACTTTTTCCTTTTTAGTTTCCCTTTCCCAAGAAAAGGAGCAGTGCCCACAGGAGCCCTACCCAATTTGACATACATTAGCTTACGGCAATTCTTAATCGACCATCAAAAAAATACTCTGGATCCGCTTCTGATAATTAATTATCTTTAAATATTTGGATAATATTTTCTCTTTAGTGCTAGTTCTTCACATGATTCACGTACGTGTACGATGACCTTCGTCCTGCCACATGTAGTATACTAGACAAGTATCTTCATGCTAATCTCAAGTGTGTGAGAACTAAAAGCTAAGGTTTTTATTTTTAAATTCATAAACAAAATTCAAATTTAGGTTGAACTCATTATTGATAGAATTACCAGTAATTGCTAAAATAATCATAATTTACTTTCAATTCGCACAACCTCAACACGATCAGTGATGAAGTCTTCATTGTCACAACTTTTATCTAAAGAAAATAAGTACTTACATAATATGATTGTTCAATTTGCTATCAGAATTTGTTCACAATTTCCTAGTCGTGTGCGAATAGGAAACAGCACTAGGAATAATGGGAACACTAACAAAATCATTTTGAATAGATTATTGATTAGCACCACGTATTAGTTATGCAAAGTAGCGCAACCCGGCGCCAACGGCATGGTGACTAGGATGCCTTTAAAATTCCACGCGCATGATTAACGCCCGAAAATTGACTGTCAAGGATGGTTCATCTGCTCCTTCTCAGGTTGTCGAAATGGGTATAAAGAAGAGTATAGTATTGGCTATCCCAAAAGGAAAACCGGATGATCCTAGTAGTGACACTTACTTCATCTCAGAGATATGAATTTTGTACATTTTGAATAAGTAAATGCTCCTTGCTTAATGAATGGTTATTATTAGTTGCATTAAGAAGGATAATCTTCGGGGATATGGAATGTTTATCCCAGAAGGTAGTAAGCGATAACGTATGAAGAAGTGATCTCTGGAGGAAGTGAGAGGAGGGGTGTTGAAAGAAGTCGAATGAGTCTGTGATGTTTTCTTTGAATAAGATATAAAGAGAGGGCATGCGAAGTGAGGACTGAAAACTCCAGAGGAGGGAGTATGTGAAGAGATGTCGTGGGAGGTGAAAGGGCGATGTGATGTGTCCATCTCATAGAATAGGAAAAAAAAGCATGTGAAAGAGGGATCTGGAAAGCACCAGAGAAGAGCGTGAGAGGAGAGATTTCAAAGGAGATGAAAGGAGGATGCGATGTGCTTTTCTCATAAGGCAGGCATAGATAGCTGGTGGAAGTGGGATCTAAAGAGAAAATTGCGAGGGAGGTGATATGACGTCGTTTTTAAGCGGTCGTTCTTCACCTGCTGTGTTTTTTGCTCCTGGAAAGAATTTGGACAGTGAAGATTTGAATAAGTTCTGAGCTAGGAAAGAGGAAAAGTTAGTCAGTGAGCCAGCTAGAGTTAGGTTGATGCAAAGAAAAAAGTGGCCTATTCCGCCACAGAAAAATAGCTCATTCCGTTCCATATTCCACTTTCAAGTGAGATGAAATTTTACCTATTTCTGTTTTACAATTATATATGAATCTGATAAAAACTTAAGGTCTAATGAATAAGCTATCTAAATAACCACTGGAAAAACATTTAATATGTGATTTCGTGTGAGATTTTTGGACCTACAAGAAAATTAAGTGGTTCATCTTACACCTTATGTCCATATTGCCCCACCTTGCCCTAATTGTATTAGAAACACTCTTGTTTGACATCCATGAAATGTTATTAATTTTTTCTCAAAATGCCTAACCATGTAATTGTTTCCACTTCAAACAACTAAAAATATTCAAAAACTTTATTGTTTACCTATTACATTTTTCAACAATATACCTTCTTATACTTTGATGCTGTTATTAATCAAAAAAGATGCGGACTTCCAATAACAACTTTTTATTTTGTAGCTTATAATAAATGCAGTAACAGCGTTTCTATTATTTTTAGCAGTGTTTTCTAGTTGAATACGACTAGAAAATTGTGAAAAAAATTATTTTGGCAAATAAAACATCAAATTCTCTTAGTAGTTATTTTATTTAGGTAATAGTAGCGACGTTTTAGACTTTTGAAACTAATCATTTTGAGGTTATGCAAGTTGAATGCAAATTATGATTATTTTAGTAATCACTGGTGATTCTATCATTAATTCATTAAACTTAAACTTAAATTGTATTCATGCATTTAAAAATAAAACCTTATCTTTCAGTTCTCAAACACTTGAGATTCGTACGAAGATACTCGTCTCGTATACTACACATGGCAGGACCAAGGTCATTGCACACCTACGTGAAGTACGTGGATAACTGTTACTAAAGAGGAAATATTATTTAAATATTTGAAGGTAATTCATTATCAAAGGCGGATCCAAAATATTTTTTTGAAGGAGCGATCAGGAACTTTCGCAAGCTAATGTGTGTATGTAAAAATGGGTGGTGGCCCTCAATTTAAGGGGTCAGTTAACTCTGTACGCTAGAAAAAAAGGCTATTTTCGCGATTTTTTTTAGAAATCTATAGTACATAGTAATATAAACTTGTTAGATTTGATAAATGAAGACGCAAAATAATTAAAAATTTTTTTTTATTTTTATGAATATTTAAATACAAGAACTGCAGTTGAACCTAACGCCTTAAAAGTGGATAGGTTGAGTAGCTCCATGAAAACTCAAGAACGGCTTGTCAGAAACAAAAAAATCAAAGTGCTTCAGATTCGGTATGACACCAGCTACAAAATGATTTTCAAATATTAAGTTTTGACAAAAAATAAAACGCTGCGGATAAAAAACGAAAGCGTTAAAAGAACACGTTTTTTCCGCTGCTTTATGCAAAAAAATATACTAAAAATTAAAATTTTCAAACCACTAAAATTGATCTTGGTGCAAGTTATGTCTACAATATGTGATCCAAATTTCATAAAAATCGGTTAATTAGTTTTTGAGATACCATGGAGCTATACTTTGAAAAAATTGTTTTGAGAAAAACGCGTTTCAAGTTTTTTGAAGTGAAAAATTATATAAAAACTCTTACATGAACTCACTCTGCGATGCCTGCACTGTACAAAATGCCTTCTTCTTGCTAATAATCTTTGGTTTCTCCAAGTCTTGCTTGCTTTTGTTTAGTTCTGCCTCTTTTAAACAGGTAGATGGAATAAGGTAGTAATGTTTAGGTTAAAAAAAATATGGTAGGAGTGCTCGGATTTTCTTAAAATTTTCACGCAATATTTTCTAATATAAATTCTTTTATATAATTTTAAAAAAATTGAATTTTAGAGCAGACTGACCCCTAAAAAGAACTTTTAAGCTAAATATAATAAGGTGATAAATTCCAATTTACTTATATTTTTTAACTGTGCAGTCATGAATATCTCAGAAGTCTATCTACTGTGCAGTCCTGAATAATTTAGAAATTTACCGGGGAGCCATTTCCTTGGTCAAATAATACTGCGGATCGCAATGTGCAATTAAAACTGCTGCACAACCCGACTTATGCTGCTCTAAGCAATAAGAAATTCAACTGCGCAGCTGTATAAATTGTAAGAGACAACTGGACAGCCATGTGTGTGTAGAATAATACTGCGCAGCGCTAGGCATACCAGGAAAGTACTTTACATCTCTAAGTATAAAAAAAACTACTGCGCATTCATTCAAATTTAATTTGCAACCATACCGTATCAGAAACTACAATCAGTTGTTGTAGATACATTTTAATTAGAATGTTTAGTGATAAATACCTTAGAAATTTACTGCACAGCCAAAAGCGTTGTAGGATATTACTGCGCATTAAAACATTTGGTAAAAAACTACCGCAAAGATATAAGTGTATTATAACTAGACTGCGCAATGTTTATTATTTTGGGCACTGTCCTGAGGGATTGAGAAATTTTCTTCTTTTACTTTATATTTCTTTTTCTAACTGCCTAACTCTACACAGCCATGCGTACCTTAATCAATACCTCACATGTGTGTTTTAAGTGTATAAAGTTTTTTACAAGGGCAGTAAATTTTCTGAATACAATTTTTGATTATCGCACTTTTTGACTGAGGCTTATTCTTGATCGCAAAATTTTTTTAGATCAACAACAAAGATACTTTTTTATCTAAAGAGCCTCAGATATTGAATTTCATAGCTGAAGGTTTAATTTTAATTCCTCTTCTTGCTTGAAAATGTATCTATTTGATTAAAAATGAATAAATTGTCCTTTTTGGTACAAAATTAATTTTTTTTAGCTTAAAATGCAACTGTTTAACCAAAATATAATCTTATTTTGTTAAGCGTTTAATTATTTTGTTGCAATTTTTTTGTTTGATTGTTTGAATTTAACTGTTTTTGAGTTAATTTAAAAATATTTTTATGTTGAAAACCCATCATATAAGTTGAATATATTCGTGTGGAGGATTTAAATGTTGTGCAAAAATCTCGTCTTTTTATGCTTAAAATTCAACTATTTTGATAGAAATGTATGTATTCCGTTAAAAGTTTCTCATTTTTGTAAAAAATTAATAAACTTAGTAAAAAATTTTACTTTTTATTTAAAAAATTATGTGTTTTGTTAAATTTCGTCCTTTTTAGTGAAAAAGTAATCTTCTTACGAGGGTACCTTTAGGTACGCTTTTTTTGTTCAAATTGATACTCTCCTCAATCAAAGGTACGTACTAAAGGTTTTCTGAAAAAAATTAAAAAGACGCAACTTTGGCTTATTTTCGAGAAAAATGCATTTTGAAAATTGCGAACAAATGGTCATCGAGCCGGTGTAGCAGTATCTCTAAGCGTCGGTATCTACCTGGTAGAGCGCTTACCTGATAGCCGCAAGGTTGCGTGTTCGATTCTGGCCATACGTATTTTTTTATTTATCAACATGCTTGTTTATTTTATTTTAAAATAAAATTCAATAAAATCATACCACTCATGAATGTAAAAGTAAAAAAGTGAATGTATTAAAGATTATTAGCTATTAATTATGTCGTTTTTTGAAGAGTAATAAAAATACGACAAACAAAGTTTTTAATAAAAAATATGTAGTGAACAATCATTAAAATGGTATAATTTTATTAACCTTGCGGCTATCAGCCGAGCGCTCTACCTGGGAGTACTGACGCTTTAAAATACTTTTACACCAGCTCGATGAACATCCGTTCCCCATTTCTAAAATGCATTTCTCTCGAAAATGGGTAAACATTGCGTCTTCTTGATTTTTTTTCAGATAACCTTGAGTACGTACCTTTCATTGAGCACGGAAAAAAATAAATTGTTGCTGCAACAGGAGTCGGCCATGTTGCAGCAACAGGATAAATTCTTGTAGCAGCAACAGGATTTTGCTGTAGCTGCACCATGATTGACTCCTTTTGCAGCAACGTCATAAAATCCTGTTCCAGCAACAGGATTAGTTATATTGTAGGACTAACAACAGGATTAGTTATATAGTTTGAATAATTTCGGTGTTGTTTCAATTCAATGAATGTCAATATTTATTTGAAACTTTATAACATATGTACAAAATTTTTGCAATAAAACTAAACAAAATGAAACTTTTGTCACTACATTAAACTCTCTTGAACGTTTTCATGTTGAATTACAGTAAAAGTCTCGTTGCAATGTAATTCAATCCTTCTTTTTCACTAAAAGACAAGGCACAATATGAGGTAAAAGGTTTTGTTTTTTAATATAATTAGGATTGTTATCAATTTGATCATTAAACGCATGATAATGTTGATCGAATGCTATAGTAGATATATAAAACATAACAAAATAGACATCACTTGATACAATGTAAATTTTATAAATTTTTCCGAATTCAGGTCCTTTATTTTTATCAATATCTACTACTACTACTGTATCTAATTGATATCTATGTCCATTATAGTCGATGTGTTTCAAAGCTTAAATATCGGACATTTGGGTGTTAGGGAAGTATTTCATTCTGTCTTTATCATGTTCTTTGCTTTTTTCTTTAATTATATCATTTTCATAATTTCTAGTAATTGATACATAAGACATTTTTCATGAGTCTCGAATGGCTACAGTGACTAATAAATTTTTAGTAGAAGATGTCACTGCTGTCATTTTTATGTCTTTATTTTGCGACTTACATCTCATGCTCCAGTGGTGAACTAAAGGCCCATACCGAAGCATAAGTTTGTCGCATTGAAGCATATTGTGCGATTTCATAGTTAAATTATCAACAAATTCTCAATACAATTCAGTATACGTAGCAACCAGATCCCTTAGAATCGTTGCATCGTTTCGAAGAAGGCTTGGAGCAGTGATTATGTCAAAAATTTTACGCAAAGCTTGATAGAGTGGCCATATTGCATGATCTCGTGGAACAAGATCACCAAACATTAATCCAAAATATCGAATGAAACATCCCATCTCTGATGCTGACATTTTTTGGGTTTTGTTTTCTTTTAAATGTTTTAGTTTGATCGTGGGTGGTATGTTTCCGCTTTCTAGTGGCTTGTAAGGAAAGGTTTTCATCCTATAAGCCAGTTTATTATAAGAAAAAACTTTGTCAACGACAACTAATTGATATACGATTTTTCTCATTGCATAGTTTCCAGAACCTTCGTGCGCGTCATGCATTATGTCAAGAACAGAATAGATTTGTTGCAAGTAGATGAACAGGGCGGGTTCTGGACCACGAAACCTACCTTACCGGCATCGAGAAGCTTCTAACCTG
>JAUELO010447574.1:0-13511 GCA_032357855.1 Amphibolips quercusostensackenii | reverse complement strand
GCCTTTCAAGTTAACATGGATGTATATGAGAAAAATCATTACTCTTGTCAGATAAGCCGTAATCACTATGCTATGTTATGGGCAGACATTATCTGTGACCTGAGCAAGCAGATCGGGAGATTATGAGAGTTTGGAGACATAAGAACACACACAGTCACCGAAGTCCATTTCGTCGTTCCATTCATCATCATCCATGCCACTCTTCAGAAGATTCCTGATGTGATCTATCATCCCTGCCACTTGTGCTGCTGGAGGGCGATCCAGCGTCCCGAATTCCTTCACCAAAGCCGGAACCACAACTCTTGGATCCTTCTGCAATCGAAGCAAAAAAAAAAATACAAAAGATTAGTTATATTTTTTTCACAGAATTCCATGTTAACTTCAAAGGTCCATAACTTTCAGATACATAACCATCTGACGGTAGCATTTCACATTTAGGTTATTCACGACAGAAGCTTTGAGGAAATATATAACATTACACCATCCCTGATTTAAAGGGGTGTACGGTTACTTGCAACAGCAAAGTTGGTCTTGTGCCTCATAGAACTTCATTCTGATTATTTCTGTGCTGCTTATAATGACTTAACTGACGAGTTTAATCGAAAAATAACGAAGCTGTTAAACTCCTATGTACGATTCATATTTAATTTAAAGCGTGATGAGCAAGTTTCTTTTATCTCATATTTCCCCCTGTCCTCTCTCTCTCTCTCTCTCTCTCTCTCTTTCCTCTCATAGGAACGGAGTTTTTCAATTCCACTATTTTCTCTACTTTATTTTAAAAGGATGTGGTCTCACTGAAAAAATTATCCCGTCCTATCATTCTTCCATTTATTAATGAAACGTGAACAATTTTGTAGAAAATTCAACCAGCTTGCAATTTAATTCTTTTTGGTTAAAAAGTCTACTGATATATTCTTGTAGTAATTCAGACAATTTAAATTCTGCTATGTCATGTACCCTTCATATAAGATACTCTATTTGGAAGTTTTAATGAAGCGAGGATGCAATATTAAGATTTATATAGTAACTTAAAGCTCTCGGGAAGCACTTTAAGAATAAGGACTTTGGGAACTTTCATAGAGGTAACAATGTAACCCTTGGTAAATAGATACCTACCTTGTTCATTAAAAGGTGCCGTGCAACTGGCGAAAGTAATTGGTGCTTCAAATACGATCGATGTCACATTGTTTCTTGAAAAGACTGATATTGTTTGTCGAATTTAGGCTACGGCCAGGCCAAACTAATTCACTATTTGTATTGTCATTTTGTCAGGGACATGACATGTTTTCCTTAAGATAATCTACTTTCTCACATTCTCACCTACTTGTTTTCTAAGAGTCTCCAACTTTTCGTACCCTCAGTTTTTTCTGCGGGCAATCGATATTTCCTATGTAAAATACATAGGGAAAAATCACTTCCTGGGATTTTTGGAATAACTTCTCAGGATTCGAGAAAATGTTAAGGAAAAGTTCGAAAACTTGGAGAGGAGTTTTCAACAAACAATTTTTTCGGAATGTAGCAGGAATAAGGTAATAGGATAGAGAGTTTTGGAATAACATTTAAACGTAAAATATTGCAGGATTAACGGAAGTGGGGGGGGGGGGTGATCAGTGAAAGTAACGATAGGAACTTAAATAACGTTTAGTTCGTTTCCTGATGATAAACTTTAACAAAGTTTGCGAATTTTGTGAAAGATTTCCCTATAACGGTACAGTTCGAAAATAACTTAATAAGTTTGAAAATCACTTTCATATTTTAGATTTCAATATCTTTCCCCTATTCCACTCTTTTTTAAAAGAATTCTTCTTTTTTCCCCTGTTTTCAAGAAACTTTGTAATTATTAAGATTTTTCCGCAAAAATTCAAACTGAATTAATAGAAAGTCAATAAGAAAGTCTAACTAATTCTAGCTTGAAATTAAGTTTCTTTGTTTGAAAATGCAACTTTTTGGTTGAGAATTCATTTTTGTTGATTGAAGATTTATCATTTGAGTTAAAAGTTTAAGTATTCTTTTCCACAAAATACTTGAATTTTCAAGAAAATTCATGTTTTTAATTTTCAAGAAAATTAATGTATTCATATTGAAATCATTTTTTTAACAAAATAGTTAAATTTTTGAATAAATATTTCAATTTTTAACCAAAAACTTAATTTTCCACTAAAAAAGATGACTTTCTAACAAAATAGTTGAATTTTCAACCAAAAATTATGAGTTTTTGAAAAATAGTTAAATTTTCAAGAAAATTAATGTTTTTTTCATTCAAATTATTCTTTGAAAAAAATAGTTAAATTTTTAACTAAATAGTTGAATTTTCAAGAAAAAAGTTCATTTTCAACCAAATATGACTTTCTAAAAAAATAGCAGTAGAATTATAAACAAAGATTATGACTTTTTGACCAAATATTTAGTTGCATTTTCAAGAAAATTCATGTTTTTTCATCCAAATCATTTTTTGGACAAAATAATTGAATTTTTAACTAAGTATTTGAATTTCCAACAAAAAAGTTCGTTTTTAACCAAAAAATATGACTTACTGAGAAAATAGTTCAATTTTCAACCAAAAATTATAACTTTTTAACAAAATAGTTTAATTTTCACTAAAATTCATGTTTCTTCATTTAAATCATTCTTTTAACAAATTAGTTGAATTTTTAACTAAATATTCAAATTATCAATAAAAAAGTTTATTTTTAACCGAAAAAGGAGACTTTTAAAAAAATAGTTGAATTTTCAAGAAAATTTATATTTTTTCATTAAAATCATTTTTTTTAACTGAATATTTGAATTTTCAAGGAAAAAGTTCATTTTGCACCAAAAATGATAACTTTCTAACAAAAAAGTTGAATTTCCAACCAAAAATTATAAGTTTTTAACAAAATCGTTGAGTATTCAAGAAAATTTGTTTTTTTTTTATTCAAATAATTTTTTAAACTAAATAGTTAAATTTTTAACAAAAAGTTTCATTTCCAACCAAAAACGTGACTTTGCAACAAAATAGTTAAATTTTGAACCGAAAATTATGACTTTTTAAAAAAATAGTTAAATCTTCAAAAAAATGAATGTTTTTTTTCATTCAAATTATTCTTTTTAAAAAACAGTTGAATTTTTAACTAAATAGTTGAATTTTCAACAAAAAAGTTCATTTTAAATTTAAAAAAGATGACTTTCTAAGAAAATAGTAGTTGGAATACAAACAAAAAATTTTGACTTTTTAACAAAATAGTTACATTAAAAAAAATTAATGTTTTTTCATTTAAATCATTCTTTGCAGAAAATAGTTAAATTTTTAACTAAATAGTTAAATTTTCAACAAAAAAGTTCATTTTCAACCAAAAAAAAATGACTTTCTAAGAAAATAGTAGTTGTAATATAAACAAAAAATTTTGACTTTTTAACAAAATAGTTACATTAAAAAAAAATTAATAATTCTTCATTTAAATCATTCTTTGAACAAAATAGTAAAATTTTTAACTAAATAGTTGAATTTTCAACAAAAAAGATCGTTTCCAACTAAAAAATATGACCTTCTAAAAAAATATTTGAATTTTCAACTTAAAATTATGACTTATCAACAAAATAATTTAATTTGCACTAAAATGCATGTTTTCCCATTAAAAACATTCTTTCAATAAATTACTTGAAACTGAATAGTTGAATTTTCAACAAAAAAGATCGTTTCCAACCAAAAAATATGACCTTTTAAAAAAATATTTAAATTTTCAACCTAAAATTATGACTTATTAACAAAATAATTTAATTTTCACTAAAATTCATGTTTTCCAATTTAAAACATTCTTTCCATAAATTACTTGAAAATAAATAGTTAAATTTTCAACAAAAAAGATCGTTTCCAACCAAAAAATATGACTTTCTGAGAAAATATTTGAATTTTCAACCTAAAATTATGAATTTTTAACAAAATAGTGAAATTGTTACCAAAATTCATGTTTTTCCATTTAAAACATTCTTTTAATAAATTAGTTAAATTTATAACTAAATAGTTGAAGTTTCTACAAAAAAGCTCATTTTCAACCAAAAAAGGAGACTTAAAAAAAAATCGTTTAATTTTCGAGACAACTAATGTTTTTTTATTCAAATCATTTTTTTAACTAAATAGGTGAATTTTCAACGAAACAGTTCATTTTGAACCATAAATGATAACTTTCTAACAAAAAAGTTGAATTTTCAACCAAAAATTATGAGTTTTTAACAAAATAGTTAAATATTCAAGAAAATTTGTTTTTTTTATTCACATAATTGTTTAAACTAAATAGTTCAAATTTTAACAAAAAGTTTCATTTCTAACCAAAAATGTGACTTTCCAACAAAATAGTTAAATTTTCAACTAAAAATTATGACTTTTTAAAAAAATAGTCGAATTTTTAAGAAAATTAATTTTTTTTCGTTTAAATCATTCTTTGAACAAAATAGTTGAATTTTTAACTAAATAGTTGAATTTTCAAAAAAAAATAATTTTTTTTCACATTCAAATCATTCTTTAAACAAAATAGCTGAATTTTGAACTGAATATTTGAATTTTCACCAAAAAAGTTCGTTTTCAACCACAAAAAATGACTTTCTGAGAAAATATTTGAATTTTTAACTAAAAATTATAACTTTTTAGCAAAATAGTTTAATTTTCAGTAAAATTAATGTTTTTTTAATTTAAACCATTCTTTTAACAAATTAGTTGGATTGTTAACTTACCACTTGAATTTTCAACAAAAAAGCTTATTTTCAATCGAAAAAGGAGACTTTTCAAAAAAATAGTTGAATTTTTGCAAGAAAATTAATGTTTTTTCATTGCAGTAATTTTTTTAACTAAATAGTTAAATTTTCAAGAAAAAATTATGACTTTTTAAAAAAATAGTTGAATTTTCCCTGAAATTCATGTTTTTACATTTAAATCACTTTTTGGCCAAATAGTTAAAGTTTTAATTAAATATTTAAATTTTCAACAAAAAAGTTCATTTTCAATCAAAAATGATGACTTTCTAAAAAAATAGTTGAATTTTTAACCTGAAATTATGACTTTTCAACAAAATAGTTTGATTATCACTAAAATTCATGTTTTTTCATTCAAATCATTTTTTAAACTAAATAGTTGAATCTTCAACGCAAAAGTTCATTTTAAACCACAAATGATAACTTTTTAACAAAAGAGTTGAATTTTTAACCAAAAATTATGAGTTTTTAACAAAATAGTGGAATATTCAAAAAAATTTGTTTTTTTATTCAAATAATTTTTTTAACTAAATAGTTAAATTTTTAACAAAAACTTTCATTTCGAACCAAAAATGTGACTTTCCTACAAAATAGTTGAATTTTGAACCAAAAATTATGACTTTTTAAAAAAATAATTGAATTCTGAAGAAAATCTAAGTTTTTTCATTCAAATCATTCTTTGAACAGAATAGTTGAATTTTTAACTAAATAGTTAAATTTTCAACAAAAAAGTTCATTTTCAACCAAAAAAGATGACTTTCTAAAAAAATAGAAGTTGGATTATAAACAAAAAATTATGACTTTTCAACAAAATACTTACATTTTAAAAAATTAATGTTTTACCATTTAAATCATTCTTTGAACAAAATAGTTGAATTTTTAACTAAACAGTTGAATTTTCAAAAAAAAAAATCGTTTCTAACCAAAAAATATGACTTTCTCAGAAAATATTTGAATTTTCAACCTAAAATTAGGGCTTTTTAACAACAAGGTTCAATTTTTACTAAAATTAATGTTTTTCATTTAAAACATTCTCTTAACAAATTAGTTGAATTTTTAACTAAATAGTTGAATTTTCAACATAAAAGTTCTTTTTTAACCAAAAAAGGAGACTTAAAAAAAATAGTTACATTTTTAAGAAAATTAATGTTTTTTTATTCAAATCATTTTTTTAACTAAATAGGTGAATTTTCAACGAAATAGTTCATTTTGAACCAAAAATAATAACTTTCTAACAAAAAAGTTGAATTTTCAACCAAAAATTATGAGTTTTTAACAAAATAGTTGAATATTCAAGAAAATTTGTTTTTTTATTTAAATAATTTTTTAAACTAAATAGTTAAATTTTTAACAAAAAGTTTAATTTCAAACCAAAAATGTGACTTTTCAACAAATAAGTTGAATTTTCAACCAAAAATGATGACTTTTTAAATAAATAGTTGAATTTTCAAAAAAATGAATGATTTTTTTTATTTAAATCATTCTTTGAACAAAATAGTTGAATTTATAACTAAATATTTGAAAACCAAAACCAAAAAAGATGACTTTCTAATAAAATAGTAGTTGGATTATAAACAAAAAATTATGACTTTTTGACAAAATAGTTGGATTTTCAAAAAAATTAATGTTTTTTCATTTAAATCATTCTTTGAACAAAATAGCTGAATTTTCAACAAAGTATTTGAATTTTCAACAAAAAAGTTCGTTTTCAAGCAAACAATATGTCTTTCTTAGAAAATAGTTGGATTTTCAACTAAAAATGATGACTTTTTAACAAAATAGTTTAATTTTCACTAAAATTCATGTTTTCTAATTTAAACCATTCTTTCAACAAATAAGTAGCATTTTTAACTAATTAGTTAAATTCTCAACAAAAAAGCTCATTTGCAACCGAAAAAGGAGACTTTTAAAAAAATAGTTGAATTTTCAAGAAAATTAATGTTTTTTCATTCGAATCATTTTTTCAACTAAATACTTGAACTTTAAGCCAGAAATTATAACTTTTCAAATAAATATTTGAATTTTCAAGAAAATTTAGGTTTTTTTTCATTTAAATCATTCTTTAAACAAAATAGTTGAATTTTTAACTAAATAGTTAAATTTTCAACAAAAAAGTTAATTTTCAACCAAAAAAAGATGACTTTCTAAGAAAATAGTAGTTGGATTATAAACAAAAAATTATGACTTTTTAACAAAATAGTTAAATTTAAAAAAATTAATGTTTTTTTCATTTAAATCATTCTTTGAACAAAATATTTAAATTTGTAACTAAATAGTTAAATTTTCAACAGAAAAGTTTATTTTCAACCAAAAAAAGATGACTTTCTAACAAAATAGTAGTTGGATTATAAACAAAAAATTATGACTTTTTGACAAACTAGTTGAATTTTAGAAAAAAATTAATGTTTTCTTTTATTCAAATTATTTTTCGAACAAAATAGTTGAATTTTTAACTAAAGAGTTGAATTTTCAACAAAAAAGTTCGTTTCCAACCAAAAAATATGACTTTCTGCGAAAATCGTTGAATTTGCAACCAAAAATTATGACTTTTTAACAAAACAGTTTAATTTTCCCCAAAAAATTTATTTTTTTTCCATTCAAATCATTCTTTGAACAAAATTGTTGAATTTTTAACTAAACCTAAGAATTTTCAACAAAAAAGTTCATTTTCAACCGAAAAATATGACTTTCTGAAAAAAAGTTAAATTTACAACTAAAAATTATGACTTTTTAACAAAATAGTTTCATTTTCACTAAAATTCATGTTTTTTCATATAAATTATTCTTTCAACAAAATAGTTGAATTTTTGACTAAATAGTTGAATTTTCAACGAAAAAGTTTATTTTGAACCAAAAATGATAACTTTCTTACAAAGGAGTTGAATTTTCAACCAAAAATTATGAGGTTTTCATAAAATATGTAGTTGAATTTTCAAGAAAATTTGTGATTATATTCAAATAATTTTTCAATTGATAAGTTGAATTTTTAACACAAGATTTTAATTTTCAACTAAAGAAGGTAACTGTTTAACAAAATAGTTGAATTTTCAACCAAAAATTATTATTCCTAAAAAAAAATAGTTGGAGTTTAAAAAAAAAAAAATTTATTATATCGTTCTTTTGACAAAAAAGTTTAATTTTCAACAAAAACGTTAATTTTAACTCAAAAATGAGACTTTCTTAAAATATTTGAATTTTTAACAAAAATGTTTATTTTTAACAAAAAAGATTAATTAACTACCCAAAAAGACGACTTCATGACAAAATATATAAATTTTCTATCAAATTAATGAATTTTCGTCAAAAGAAAAAAATTGTCGACCAAGAAGATTAATTTTTGACAAAAAAGATTAATGCCTTACCAAAAAAATACGAATTTTGAACAAAATACATGAATTTTCAACAAAATTATTTATATTTAAAGCCAAAAAGAGAAACTTTCTATGGAACAAAGGAATTTTCAATATAAAACTTCATTTAAAAGAAAATAGGTTTCAAGTTTAAACTATAATTTATCATGAATCCTTAAAAAAAATAACTACAACAAAAAATTTAAACTTTTAACTAAAATTTTCAGCAAAATAATTGAATTTTAAAATAAATAAGTAATCTTTTTTCAGGACTACATCACTGGTTTTAAGTTAACTTTTTTGTTGAAAATTAATATTTTGAAATTTTTTGAAATTCATCTTTTTCATGTAAAATTCAACTACTTGGCTAAAAGTTGACCTGCTTTGTTAAAAATTAATTTTTTTAAGATTCACCTCTTTCGTACATAATTTAACTATTTTGTTAAAAATTCTATTATGCTTCGTTAAAATTAAATCTTTTCACCTGTGAATTTTATTATTTTATTTTTTTGTTAAAAAGTTATCCTTTATAAGTTCGAAATTCAATTATCCTGTAGAAAATTCATGTATTTTGTTGAAAATTCGTCTTTTTGGTTGAGGATTCAACTATTATATAAATTTTTTTTGAGTTGAAGATTTAACTGGTTGAAATTTTTTGTTTGTTGAAAATCAATATTTTTTGTTGAAAATTTAATATTTTTGTAAGAAATTAATATTCTTGTTTGAAAATTAATATTTTAAACTGACAATTTAACGATTTCATTTTCGGTGTAAAAATCAGTTGTTTTTCAAAGCATTTGAGTTTTTAACTTGAAAACTAAAACTTTTTTGTTGAAAATTTATCATTTCAGTTAGAGGTTCAACTGTTTTGTTAGAAAACAGTGTTTTTTTTAATTATTCTGTTTAAAAATTCATTTTAATTTAAGTTGAAAAGAAATTTTTTTAACTGAAAATTTATCTATTTCATTTATGATTGAAAACTTATTTTCTTTAGTTGAAAATTCAACTATTTGGTTCAAAATACATTTGTTTGGTGGAAAATTGAACTATTTAGTTAAAAATTAAACTATTTTTTTATTCACGTATTTTATTTAAAATTCATCCTTTTTTGTAGAACATAAATCTTTTTGGATAAAAATTTAATTATTTTTTAATAATTCGTTCTTGCTTGGTTGAAAATGAATTTTTTCATCTAAAAATTTAATAATTCTATTTTTGTTTGAAAATGTATGCTTTATAAGATAAAAATTCAGCCATTTTTGTAGAAAATTCATGCATTTTATTGAAAATTCGTATTTTTGAATAAAAAATTAATCTTGTTCGTTGAAAAATCTTCTTTTTGGTTAAGGATTGACCTATTTTATAAAAATTTTGTCTTTTCTTTTGTTCAAGATTCGACTAATTGAAAATTTTTTTTTTTTTTTTGTTGTTAAAATCAATATTTTTGGTTGAAAATTAATATTTTAAACTGGAAATTTAGCGATTCCATTTTGGGTGTGAAAATCAATTGTTTTTAAAAGCATTTCAGTTTTTTTACTTGAAAACTAAAACCTTTTTGTTAAAAATTTGCCTTTTTGAGTAGAAAATTCATCTTCTTTGTTAAAATTATAAATTTTGTTGGGTCTTCAACTGTTTTGTCAAAAAGCAGTATTTTTTTATTAATCTGGTTGAAAAATTATTTTAATTTCAGTTGAGAAGGAATTTTTTCAACTGAAAATTTATCCATTTCATTTATGATTAAAAACTTATTTTCTTTAGTTGAAAACTCAAGTATTTGGTTAAAAATTTATTTGTTTGGTAGAAAATTATACTATTTTTTTAAAATGCATGTATTTTATTTTAAATTCATCTTTTTTAGTATAACATAAATCTTTTCGGATAAAAATTTAATTGTTTTGTTGAAAATTTTTTTTCTGCTTGGTTAAAAATGAACTTTTTTATCTAAAAATTTAATTATTTATTTTTGGTTAAAAATGTATCCTTCATAAGTTAAAAATTCAGCCATTTTTGTAGAAAATTCACGCATTTTATTGAAATTTCGTATTTTTGGATAGAAAATTATTCTTGTTTGTTGAAAAATCTTCTTTTTGGTTGAGGATTTTAAAAATTTCTCTTTTTTTTTTGTTCAAGATTCAACAGGTTAAAAACTCTTTTTTATTTTTGTTGAAAAGTAATATTTTTAACTGAGAATTTATTTATTGCATTTATAATTGAAAACTTAGTTTCCTTAGGTGAAAATTCAACCATTTGGTTCAAAATTCATTTGAAATTTTGAAAGTTTAATTGCTTTGTCGCAAATTCAATTATTTTGTTAGAGTCATCTTTTATGGTAGAAAATCCATAATTCTTGTTTCAAAATTCATCTTTCTTGTTTTAAAATGAACTATTTAAAACTCTCTAGAAACTTGTTCATGATCGGCCCAAAACGTGGATAGAAGGGAAGAACTGAGAATCTGCAATAAAAAAAATATCGAAAGGCTTTAGATGGGAACTGCAAGAAGCACCACTATTAGCTTCTCCTTAAGTAATAGGCTTAGAACTAGTGGGAGAAATATAACGGCAGTCAGGGAGTGCATATATAAGAAATGACAATCAAAGATATTTTAGATGGGGTGCAGTAGAGGGTAAAAATAAAGGGAAGGTGGTACAGGATAATGACCATTTATAACGATCAGCAAATAAAAAAAGACAAGAAAAAAAGAGAGTTACATTTAGATTTAGAGAGAAGGAAAAATGATTATAATAATAGGAGGGGACTGGAACGCGAGAGTATGAAAGAAAGGGAGTGCATTTGGATGTAGATTATGAAGAGAGAAATTCTATAGAATATAGATCAGAGCAGAGGATTACTAACAAAAGAAATCAACATGGAGGGTGCAAAAGTTAACGATAAATGAAGACAGGCTAGAGTGGCTTCGGATCACTAACCGATAGAAGTATGGTTAAAAAGTATAATTAAAGAGGAAAATAAATAAAGCTGAAGAGAGGTAATAGGGAAAGTGTGGATGGCGGAAGTGAGAAAAGAGTATACGGAAAAAACAAAAAACTTAGAATTTGAAAAGGTTAAGACATTAGAGGTGTGGGAGGGATTGAAAGAAAAGGTGAAGGAGCCTAGAAAAGTTAAAAATCTTAAGATAAAGAAGGAAAAGGATTAAAACTAGACAAGACTGGTGGGACACTGATGACAAGAAAAAAAAATGTTAAAAATGTGTATAAGGACTAGATGAAAAGAACAACAGATAGGTTAAGGATGTGGAGTGTAGGAAGAAGTAGAGAAAGAAGTGTAGAGAAAAGAAGCGAGAAAAAAGTATATGAAAAGAACAGAAAACTTAGAATTTGAAAAGGTCGAGATATTACAGGTGTGGAAGGAATTGAAAGGAAAGGTGAAGGAGGCTAGAAAAGTTAATAAGCTTAAGATTAGGAAGAGAAAGGATAGAAACTAGACAAGACTAGTGGGACACTGATTGCAGGAAAAAAAGGATGTTAAAAATGTTTATAAGAACTGGATTAAAAGAACAGCAGATAGGTTATGGATGTGAAGAGTAGGAAGAAGTAGAGAAAGAAATGTGCAGAGAAGAAGCGATAAAAAAGTATATAGAGAGAACAGACAAATTAGAATTTAAGAGGGTCGAGTTATTAGAGTTTTGTTAAGGATTGAATGGAAAGGTGAAGGAGGCTAAGAAAGTTAAAAAGCTTAAGATTAGGAAGGGAAAGGATTAAAACTAGACAAGACTGGTGGGACACTGATCACAGGAATGAGAAAAAGAATGTTCAAAATGTGTATTAAGACTGGATTGAAAGAACAGCAGAATGGCTAAGGATGTGGAGAGTAGGAAGAAGTAATGAAAGAAGTGTGGACGGGAGAAGCGAGAAAAGAGTACATGAAAAGAACAGAAAACTTAGAATTTTAAAAGGTCGAGATATTACATGTGTGGGAGGAATTGAGAAAAAAGGTGAAGGAGGCTAGGAAAGTTAAAAAGCTTAAAATTAGGAAGGAAAGGATAAGAACTAGACAAGACTGATGGAACAATGATTGCAGGAAAAAGAAAGAGGATGTCAAAAATGTGTATAAGGACTGGATAAAAAGAACAGCAGATAGGTCAAGGATGTGGAGAGTAGGAAGGAGTAGAGAAAGAAGTGTGCAGGGAAGAACCGATAAAAAAGTATATAGAGAGAACACACAAATTAGAATTTGAGAGGGTCGAGTTATTATAGTAGTTTTGGTAAGGATTAAAAGGAAAGGTAAAGGAGGCTAAGAGAGTTATAAAGCTTGAGATTAGGAAAGGAAAGGATAAAAACTAGACAAGACTGGTAGAACACTCATTGCAGAAAAAAGAAAAAGGGTGTTAAAAATTTGTATAAGGACTGGATAAAAAGAACAGCAGATAGGTTAAGGATGTGGAGAGTAGGAAGAAATAAAGAAAGAAGTGTGGACGGAAGAAGCGAGAAAAGAGTATATGGAAAGGACAGAAAACTTAGAATTTGAAAAGGTCGAGATATTAGAGGTGTTAAAGGAATTAAAAGGAAAGGTGAAGGAGGCTAGGAAAGTCAAAAAGCTTAAGATTAGGAAGGGAAACCATAAAAACTAGACAAGACTGGTAGGACACTGTTTGCAAGAACGAAAAATGATAGTAAAAATGTGTATAAGGACTGGATAAAAATAACAGAAGATAGGTTAAGGTTGTCGAGTTTATTAATCAAATAAGAAAGGATTTGGCACGAAAATAAGCTAATAAAAAGTCTGTCCTTGTTTGTTTCAGGTGTCAATAAGAATATTTCGAGATGGACTCTTTTGACTACGAGTCATATTTCGCAACTCGTGTTGGGACGTTGAGTAACTCTAAAGACATCTGGCGAGGCTCGAAGATGAATATTTACGAAACAACTTTAGAAGGTGGTTTATTATAAATGAGTTCAACGATGATAAAGTTTTGCGAGTAACTTGGATGAAAAGGTCAAAAAGACATTTACCAAAATTCGAAGATGAATACTTCATACCTCCTGGGAGAAGATGAAGATTGGGGCCAACGATATTACTTTTCTTACTATAGTGAATTTGGTGACAGAAAAGGTGCCAGCGGAATAGAGGTGAGAAAATAGAAACTCAGAATTATATTTCTTTTCGAAAATTATCAGAATCGAAATTCTTTTTGAAAATTTCCAATTCAAGGGCAAAATTCTTTTTCTTTTGGAAATGTAACTGCTCCAAGTCAGAATTTGAAAATTCCTTGTTCTAATTTAGAATTTGAGATGAAGAGGAGTTACTATATTTTCTGATTCATAAGAGAAGCGGCCTGCAAAATCACATTTTTGTGAAATTTAATAAATCTTTTGAAATCCTTAAAATATTTGTGGAATCTGTGAAATTATTGAGATCTTTGTGAAGTTTTTCAAAATTTTTGTAAAATCTTTTCAAATTTTTGAAAATTTGTTATA
>JAUELO010447569.1:0-13512 GCA_032357855.1 Amphibolips quercusostensackenii | reverse complement strand
GGAACAGAGGATTATTTTTAAATAAAGATCATACTTGCATTATTTTTTAATGTTAGTTTGGTCAACTAATGTGATACGTAAGTTTTCCCTGCGTTCTTCTGCTTGGTCTGTCTGGTTTGTTTAATAATTAGTGTATATTCTAAGGCGCAGTGTTAACGAACAAAATAATTGTGTAGACCGGTGCAAGACCGACTGACTAAACTTTTTGCTCTATAACAAATCAACTAGAAGTAAAATTAATACTTTTTTTCTTGTTTTATCAATAATATATGATTCTATATGAATTTTACGGGGTAATAAGACAGGACAAAAAGATCTGGCAGGAGAAGACCTGGACCTATTTAATGGAGACCCGGGCCAGCCAATATCGAAATCAAAATAATTTTCATCTGCAACAAATAGATACTAAAATCAGCAGCATTTTGATCGACCGAAATAAAAAATTGACTTTCTAGATTATAATAATTTATATCAGGAGCATGTATCAAGTCAAAGCAGGATAACTGACGTACTTTCAAAAGGGCATGTGTCCACTTTCAAAATTTTTGTGTTTTTTTGCATTGATCGTGTCTTTAAGATGAGCCGCTACAACGTGTGTATCAGTTTTTATTTAAAAAGCTTCCCAACCTATATTGTAAGTCAGTTAAACATTGGCTTTTCCACTAAAAAGGCATGCATCCAGGCTCTCTTTTTAGACAGCTCGTATACACCAAAGTGGAACATAATGAGAATCTAAACTTCTTGTAATTCTGTACCTGCTCGAGAACCAAAATAATCTAGTAACCCAGAAAAACTAATTCTTTTCATGAATGCTGTATACCGTTGCCTTCAACCCCCCCCCCCTCCCCAGCGTGGAAATATGCCTCTTCAAAAGTAAAGTTCTCATATCAGCTGTCTAGTGTAATTGTGACTTGCGTTCGGTCAGATAAAATCTTGAAGTTATGTTGTTATATCGTCGGAGAAAAACGCTCTGCAAGAGAAATGATCTTTTCTTCTTACTCTGTATGTTTTTTTCATCCTTCTTAATTTATAGGATGTCGATCAGCTGCAGCGCTGCCTAGATCGCTGATCCGAATCTAGGAATAATTATTCAGAAAGGTGCTTAAAAATATATTCACAACGGTTTTATGTACGGAAATCAATTTTTATCATATAACATGATACAAGGTTACAATGTATTCCTATTAAGAGAAATCTAACTAAATACTCTTTTTACAGAGCTTGAATGTGCTATCCTATAGTAATTTGCTATACTTCTTAGCCTCAAGGCTTTTATCCTAAAATTCAACAACTCATGACACTAAAGTTTCCGCATTCCCAAAGTAGAATGTTGTACCATTTTTCTTATTAATTTTCCCGAAACAGTTTGAAAAATGTGTTTTCATCTTTCGTTAACTACTTCTATTTTGCTATAACACAAATTCCTTGCAGTAATTATTTTTGATCAATTTCTTAATTTCTAGAAAATGGTAATCACTCGCGCTATTTGGTGTGAATTGAAACACTGTCGCATGTAGATAATTTCTTAATGAAGAGAAGAGGGATTTTTTTTGTCAAACATTTATATAAAAATAAAACTGTTCTTTCAGTAATCCTAAAAGTATGGCTATAATCTAGACGGTTGCTCTGCCGCGCCGCCGTTGATTCAACTTCAGGGCCTTCGGCGCAACAGCACAACGGCGTTTCGGCGCGCTGGCGTAATATTAGATATATTTTTATGGTACCTGATTTTTTCTGCCAGGTGTTTCGGTGGCTTTTGATTGGTTGTGGATATTCCTGCGAACAATTAGAAGCCACGTCTGAAATCTAATTCCGGTGTCGACCATCGAATGTCACTGCTCCCAATACGGTTTCCCAACCGCACTGCGCAGGCGTCGCTCCAGCAGTCTCACTTAATGTTAATCGCGCATTTATTTTTAATGATTAAATATGCAAATTAATTTCTTACAATGTATAATGATTATACAAAACAAAAAAAACAATACAAATTATTAAGGATTTACGTAGTGAAGAAAGTTTTTCTTCTTTTAAATTTGAAATTAGTCATTCATTTGTAAATAAAAGACACCGAATAATTAAATTATTTTGTACTCTAAAAGACTATTTTGTGGTTTAAAAATTAGTTTTAAGAATTCTGAAATGGCAGTTTATCATAAAAAAATTGATTTACATGTTTAATAATTTTTATTAGGTGCGGTATATGCAGCTCATGGAAAGATCGATGCGCCGCATGCGCATTGCAGTTTGCGGGACGCATCGTAGTACTGCCGGAAGCATAAAAATCGCAAATTTTTAGTGTTACCAGATTAGGGGTTTTCTTTCTATTTTTATTAAAATTTTAGTAGCGCAGCAAGTTATGTAAAGAGAAAAAATGTATAGGGCTTATTTTAAGGAGATTACGCTGTACAAGAGAACTAATTATGTAATTCTTAATTTGCAAGAAATTGTCTGCTTGCTGAATAATGATAAGAGCAAGTCGAAGCATCCATTCCATGCTGCTCCACGTCGCGCTTGGGCGATTAGCGAGAAAGATAGCTCCAGGTAGCTTACAAAAATGCAGAATCTGCGCAATAAACATGAGAATGTGAAATAGTGATTGATACTGTACGGGGATTTTATGTGTTAAATTTATTGTGTTGGCGACGCTGACTGTTGACAGAACAGATAGCGGAGGCACGTTAGGTACTTTTTTTGCAATGAGCTCCGAAAGTTCGGATTTGTGTGATTTTTTTACATACTGTACATGTAAAATAATGAAATAGTTACCTCTTAAAAATTTCCGCTTATTATTTATTCCAGATATTTTCAGGTTTTTGTTAGTTAGGCGTTTCTCTGCAAAAAGACATTATTTATGTATGAAATAATGTTTACAAATAAATACCGAAATACATTGAATTGTATTGTAATGTATAGAATCTTTGTTAAGAGAAAACTATGCAGAGAAAGTGGCAGAAAATCAAAAAATAGGCAGGTGTTTTGCGCGCTTTGGTAAAACGGTCTCGCTCAGGTGTACGAAAAACACGTTTTTAACACTGAAAACTTATAGTTTCTCATTGGCTGGCACTCGGAAGACATAAGCACGATTAGTGTAACTTTTCAAATTTGTATATAAGCTAATTTATTTGAATGATTTTGTAAGTGTTGTGAATTTAAAAGGATAACCAGTAATGCTGGAATGAACAAGTTTGTCCGTTAAGAAAAAATAGTGAGTCGACACAACAAAATGTGCATAACTTTTGTGTTTTGCAATTTTTTTTAATTAAGAAAAACTCTTGCAAGCAATTATTCTTCTCCATTTAATCGTAAAAAAAATCTTTCAAAAAATGAACCCTTTTGGAAAAAATTTCTTTCGAATGAGTGACTTGCCTCACAAAACCCCGCGCTTGACACTAAAAGATGTGCATATTTTTTGCGTTTGAAAATTTTTTTTTTAATTCTAAAATACTTTTCAAGCTATTATATTTTTTTTATTTAATCGTGAAAAAATGCGAAAAAATCAATCCTTCCCAAAAAAATCTTTCTTAAAGGAGCGACTAGTCTCATAAAACCCCTCGCTTGACACTGAAAAATACGCATAAATTTTGCGACTTGTAATTTTTTTTAATTTCAAAAAACTTTGTCAAGCGATTAATTTCCTCAAGTTAACATTTGAACAAATGTTTTAAAAAATTAAATTTTTTGAAGTAAATCTTTCTCAAAGAAGCGACTTGTCTAACAAAACCCCTCATTTACTACTAAAAAATGTTCATAACTCTTGCGTTTTGCAATTATTTAAAAATCTTAACTAGAGATTTCGAGTTAATATGTTTCTCTATTTAATCGTAAAAAAAATCCAAAAAAAATTATCTCTTTCGGAGAAAATTTTTATCGAAGAAAAAATGTGTTCTACAAAACCCTTTGCTTGAAACTTAAAAATGTGCATAATTTTTGCGTTTTAACATTTTTTAAAAATTCTAAATAACGATTTTAAGTGACTATTTTGCGTTATTCAATCTTCAAAAATATTCCAACAAAATAAATTTTTTCGGAGAAAATCGTTATCAAAGAAACTATGTGTCTTACAAAAACATCAGACCTTGAACATAAAAAGGTGTATTACTTTTTCTTTTTTAAATTTTTATCAAAAATCATGATATGATCTTAATGTGTCATTAGCATTATTTAATTGTGAAAAATTGCTTAAATAAAGCAACTACTTGCGAGAAATTTATTGAAATTGAACAACATCAGCGATATTATTGAAAATCAAAAGCATTTACTTGACCTTGTAAAATGTTTTTTCTTACAATTAAAAAAATCACGTATAATGTATTACTTTAACGGATATAGTTGCATAGTTATTGCTTTTACGAGAGTCGCTTGTTATTTTTACAGAAAGAAAAAGTTATTGACGCCTTAACACGATTACAAGCTTTGAAGCAAGGCTTGATCATTTTCCTCAAATTTATAAAAAATGCAAATGTAAATATGTGAAATAACACACTTTTTGGTCTACGTTGCCTCCACTAAGACAATGTTGTAGATTGAAGTTCGCGATACGAAAAAAAATTTATCGGACAGAAAATTTATACTTATTAATGTGATTCAAGTGTAATTTTAATTACTATTATTTTTTAAATTATAACGATGGAAAAACACTGAAGGAAATTAAAGTATTTCGACGACAGTCCCGACAATTCACTGGTAGCAAACCTAGATATCTTTCCAAAAGGTAGGTTCAAAAAAAGTTCTAAAAATAATGCATTTATTTGAGTAATCTTGCTTTAACAACATTTTATTTACATGAACCTGTTAAAAAAAGTGACACTGTAGATTTACTTTGGATCTCAGATCAAAATTATGATATCATAAACGAAAATAAGATGCCAGCGGAATACTTTAAATTGATGGATGGCGTTTCGGCAATTGAAGATGCAACTGCACTACCTGTAGACAGCTTTGAGTTTAAAAACACACCAGTGATCACACAGGTAGAATATAATAAATTTGAATGACTGTTTATACATTTAAAAAAATTCAATGTTTGCCTCATTGTTAAATTAAATTTAATCAAAAATATCTCTTATAGAATCAACTCATCTCACAGAAATTTAGGTGCCTATTAAATCATTTTTTGTATTAACAATCATCCAGACAAAAAGCTAAGATCTGGTTGTCTCGATAATTGTAGGAATCGCTGTCACCAAAAGATTGGCTTGAAAGATAGAGAAAAATTTTTTACAGAGTATTAAAAATAAGCAAATCATACAGGTCACTAGGACTTCTTAAATAAGCACGTCCCTGCTTCTCCATCAAATGAACGAAAACTACATGCAGAAAGTCATGACAAAATGTTCAGACAAAAGTACTACTTTCCTATAGGTAACGAAATGATTAAAGTTTGCAAAACCATGTTTTTGACATGCTAAGCATTTTTTAGCACTTGGGTGAAAGCGGCTTTAGAAAAATACGAAAAAAATGCACCCATGACCCCAGATAAAAGAGGGAAAAATAGCAAAGTTAACATCGAGAAAACAGTATCTTCAAAAGAAAGTGTGAGACAACATATAAATAGCTTTCAAGTTGCAGATCCATATTACACGATAGAAAGTAGTCAGAGAAAGTACTTAGATCAAAGTCTAAGTATCAGTGCAATGTATCTCCTCCACAAGGCATGGCTGAAAGACGAACGCAAAGAAGACCTTATCGCCAGTGAGCAATAATACCGTGACATATTCAATGGTGAATTTAACTGAGGCTTTTATAAACAGAAAAAAGACCAATGTTGTACATATTTTACTTACAAAGATACCGCTTTGCATACTGAAACTGTTCTGAAAGACGAGTATGAGAGGCATATTAAAAACAAGTTTTAAGCACGTGCAGGAAACACAGCTAAAAAGGTAAGGCAATGAAAAATCATTGTATTTGCTTTTCATGCTTTGATTTGAAAGAAGTTTTGTATACTCCAAAAAGCGAAATCAGACTTGTACATTTCAAAGAAAAAACTCGCTGTTTCTAATTTTACTGTTTATGGTGGTGAAGCAAAAAGAGCATACTGCTACTTTGTCACGAGGCAACTGCAAATCGTGGTGCAAACGAAATCGCAAGTTCTCTTTAAGATTGTATCGACACGCAGTGCTAAAAACTAAAAAAAAAAAGATTTAAATTTTATTCAGATAACGCCGGTAGTCAAAATAAAAATTGATACTTATTTTCTATGTACGTGTATGCGACTATTAAGTACAATATAAACATCATGCATACATTTCTAGAAACAGGTCATACTCTAAACAAGTCTGATAGCGTGCATGCCTGTATTGAATCTACCAACTCAAAGAAAAAAAAAAACATCCCGAGAAATTGTATAACATGATTAGAAATGTTCAAGTAAAGGGAGAAAAGTATCCTGCCCGATAAATAAATCTACCGAACAGGTAAGTACTGGAATATTTTCCGTAGGCATGTTTATGATTTAAAATCGTTACAATCTATATAACCATTTAGTTTCCTTTAAATAAAGTAAAAAATTTGTTTCATTTTCAATCTTTTACAAGCATATAAAGGTCCTTTGCTTTTTACTGCTGCGAAGCATGAGGATTTGATATCTTTATGCAATGATAAGATGATCCCCAGAAGATACCACGAATTATACTCATCTCTACTCAAGGCAAATAATGCTGAGGATTACAAAAAAAGAAAAAGGAGCAGATTCACGCCCGATAAGCAAAATAAAGAGGAGTTTTGAGTTAAAAGAAATTAAATTTTTGTTAATTTTCACATTTTAAGGTACTGAAATCTGTTATTTTAACGTTTGGTATCTAATTTAAAAAAACGCCTCAAAATATAAATTGTACCTGATTAATATTATTTCATATGAGTAGCGAGAAAGTTCGCGCGCCAGTCAGAAGTCTGTCAGCGCAACCCTCTAAAATATTCCGACTTTTGGATAAGACTAAGTGTGCTTTTTAGTTCAAGAATCACAAAATTACCTGTTACGTTACATACCAATTTTATGATATTAGTTTTCTAGTGTGTAAATTCCGTAAGTTCTGTTTGTGTAATTCTCATATTATCTAGAGCCTTACTTCTATTTAACGACAGCGCAAATTTGGACGTAATGGTGAACGAATAAGTGAGCAAGATTGCATGAGAAATTTACTTACTTATGCTATAACATAATCATTACGTACCAGTCTTTAAGCTTCTGCGTGACTTCTATTTGTTTTTACTTTCACTTTTATCTCAAGCTTGCAATTGTTTTACATCAACTCGTTCATTAACTCTCATTCGTTTCTCTAACCCACTACGATTTTTTATTCACGCCTCACATAATCCAAACTCCTCTAGAATCTTCTTAACACTCTCTTCCCATCTTCCTTTATCTTTCATTCCTCTCCTATATCCTAACTATACATGCTCTTGTATTTCCTATTTTTATTTACAGATTTTGCATTTTCTGTTCTATTTTTTTTCTCAATATAATTATTTTTATATTTTATTTTCACGTATATTTCAATCGAAATTGATTAATTTTTGAATATCTTTTCTCTTCAGATCGCTTCTATGAATACTTGTGTGGTATTTTTATTTTTATAACTTTATAACAAAGATTATATTTCCATTCCTCAATTATTTCCCGTCCTTTTAGTCATTGTACTTTCGTGAATCATTTCTATAATCATTTTTAGATCGAGGTCTTCTTCAGGTAGGTTTTATCCTGCCAGATTTCCTCTTGTCGGGATTGTCTCTGCTAGGTCTCCTTATCTTTCTGCGCGGCTTAGGTCCAGGTCGTCTTTAGCGATTTTTACACATTCCGGATTTTCTTTTGCTAAGATTTCTCTTGCTAGGACTCCTTGATGGCCTTCTACTCCTGTCAGGTGCATGATTCCACCTACTATGTTCCCTTCGTCTGTCGAACTTGGGCATGGACTCGAACATTTTCAATTTATTCGTCTTATTTCTCGCAGAAATCCACACTGAGCATATGAAATTCTAAGATACACTTTGCAAAAAATTCGGTAGGGTGATTCAGTTCACTTAAAAAAAAATTAATTAAACTTCATCACGTCTCCTAAGCACAATCAGAACATATGCTTACAAAAAATATGTAAAATACGTGTAATCTTGAGTGTAACTTGTTATTTGAAAATAATAATAGAAAGTCAATGTATTATTGTACTTAAGGCTAAATGTCCTGTAAATTTCACAGGCAGAATTTTTTCAAAGCAAATGAAAAACAGTATATTAGACATATCATAACACATGCTTGTAACACATGCATAATTTTTGCTCATATAGAGAAATTTCAAAAACATTTATTTTATTTAATTATGAATTTAAGAAATTATAAAAAATACAAATATTTGGGACATTTATTGTGGATTTGAAAATTATGACAAATTTTGTAAATCATATAACTTTCAGAAGATTCTGGTGAATTTATAAACTACCACAAATATTCTGAGAATTTAGAATCTCACATATACCAGATGCCTTTCCTTCTTTTATTATTACTACCTGCTTGATCATTTCTTACTACATTTTTTTCCTTGTCTCTTCTTTTGTCCTATCCTCCTCTGCCTCTTTTTACAACCGCTTATTTTTTTCCTGTATTTTATCCCACAACTTAGTATACTTCTTTTTTCCCTTTATTTCTCTGCACTAATTCTACTATTTTTCAATTTTCTTAATTCCTTTCTTACTTTCTCATTTCTTTTTTTACATTATTCATCCTATTTAATTATATGCCCTTTTTCACATAATTTTTTTTTCTTGTGCACTCGTATACTCTTCTTATTTCTTCTATCGTTATTCACTACTCCTTGTTTATAAATATTTTCTCTATTTTGATATTCCTGAAACTTTTCTAGAACTGTTTTTTACTCAAGACAAATTCTGAGGTTGCCATTTTTCAAACTTTGTAATGTGCATAGATTTTGTCTCTAGCAAAATTAGAATCTGAATTGCTTTTTGGACTGCTTCTCATCGATGATCAGTCTTTAACTACCCTTGAACAAATTAAGATCCCTATGTGGTCTTATTAACTGCTATTCTTTATATATAAGACCAAACAGAAAAGTTACACAAACGTAGACCATTGTTAGATATAGGAGCAAAACTTTACTTGATAACTCAGGATTTGTGCCTAAGACTCGATCTTCTAGCTTTCACGCTTGACATGGCCTTCTAATAAGCCGAACTGATTGCACTTGAACTACATCAACAAACTCGCGTTGTTATTAAATCTAAGCTCAGTGGATATCAAACCTCTTTGCGATGTTCAGTCACTGGATGCATCACAACCTACGTATAAAGTTCACCACGAGACTTTCATGGAATCGCTGTTACGTCAGATATTAATTAAGCCGATCCCACAATTACAAATCTTCAAACTGATCTTCTGATTAAACCTAAATTATTTCAGGATTTTCTTTGCATTTGTTAGATTAGGCTTTGTCCAGATAGTCTGTTACTGCAAAAGACTTTGCTATGATCGATTCTGGCGCGTAATTTGTCATCTTTAAACGCTTCCAAAGAAAACAGAAGTACCAGTCATCTCATATCTAACTAGCAATCGCACAATCAAGTAAAGGGTTTTTGAGAATCATAAAAGGTGTTTGACAGTAAAGGCGAAGAAACTTTCGATGCGGAAGACTCTTGTGAGCAGCACTTTGCAGCAACAATTGAGCACGCACCTGATAGTCAAATCATAGTTAAAATTTTTTATTCTGACCGGGTTATTATATCATAAATGTTGCATTAATTTGACAAAAAAGCAACTAAACTGCGTAAATCAAAGGCTACTGAAGGATCCGCAAGTCAAAGAAAGGTACTCTTATTGTATAAGTGATAAGTGAATAGAAAAATCGGATGATATATGATTCACGGTTCAAGATGACCTTCTATTAATTTTTCCGTGATTTCGAAGAACACGGTTATGTTCTTTAAGCAGACATTGCCAGAATGCACCAACAGACCTGCGTCGAATAATAAACACATAAATTGCAACGATTTTATGAAGAAGACAAAGCTGTCAACCTACCAAAAATTTTGAATTAAACACTGTTACTTTTAAAACCGCATATGCACCCTACTTGGTCACCTGTTGTTTGCGACATCTTGAAGAAGAAATGAACGAAAAATATCTAGCTGCAAGCAAGGCTATTGTTAATAATTTTTTCCTCTAACCCCCTTAAAAAAGCCTAATGCATGCACGTTAAGCAGGAGTAATGTGTATGCTTTCAGCCTATTGACGTTGGCACATGTGCACTTCACCGCCAGTCAACATAAAACTTTACGCCCGCTACATGCAATTTTACGACTGCTGCATAAACCTTCACGCGTGCTACATATACACTGGATTACCCAAGTTAAAATATGGAAAAAATTACCTTTATCTTTAAGAAAAATTACATCGCTGGATCCAACAGTTTGCTTTCTGCTAAGTTTGCTATTTCTTTCTTTTACTCATAATCCAAAATTGTCAAGTACACCAAACGTCTTCTATCTGCTTTACATGCTTGTTAGAGTCACACAAAAAGTATCGTGTGTATCAAAGGTGTATGGGTATTTTGCCTTGTGTGACTGCCGCCCTCGCTTTGCTTAAGCGGCAGGTTCACACTCGTCAAAATAGCCTCCTTTACGCCCTTAATACACAATGTACTATTGACGTGGACGATTTTCTAACGGATGCAGGCTGCCTTAAAAAATCGCGGACATTCATCGACAAACTTCTCTTGATTTAAGTATCAGCAGGTCTATCACTTTAAATATGGTCAAATGATAAACCAGTGTTTTCAACGGTCGACCTCTCAGCTAAAGATCGACTGATTTAGGGAGATGTAATCCTAATTCTTAAAACTTTAAAACTGCTATAGAAATCGAGTATCAACAAAATTCATTATTATGTAAAATTTTCAAACAGCTTTAGGTAATAAGAGAAGCTATTTTGTTATTTGTGTCTCAAATTTTTGATACTTTTGGTCTCGTTGGTCCTGCCACTATACAGGCAAAGAATCTTTTTCTAGGAGTTTGGAAACTGAAACTAGATTGTAACAAATCTTAGCCTTAACAAATGTACACTAAATGGATAGCATCTCAAGAACTGCGAGACTAATTTAATCTAAAAATCTATTCGCAATAAAAATGCACGGGTTTTGCTATACTTCCAAAAAGTCTCACTGTGTATCGATCCACCATACGCTGGACAAAGGATCAGGTATATTCCGCCGTGAATCTTTTCTGTGCAGAATCAAAAGCGAACCCATTACTAAATATAAGATTGAATCGCGTATTTTTGTCATGTCATTATAGAATTACACCCCATGTTATAAGAGACCCTGTTGCAAATGGAAAGCTTACGTAGCCAACAGAACATCAAAAATACAATAACTGATGAAGGATGAAATCTGGAACCATGTTTCGTCTTTTGACGATTTTGCGAATATTATTTTAATATAAACCGATTCAGCTGAAATACAGATATCAGATGTCTGGCGGCATGGGCCAACTTCTTTATTATAGGTCTCTAATAATTGGCCCATCTCAGACGCTATAAATTTTGAAATCGTTCCCCGAATAAAAATAAACTGCAGTTCGAATAAAGCTGCTTTCATAAAAAACGATTCAACCATGTTTGAACGCTTCTTTTCCTTTGTGAAGTTAATGAGGGAGCTAATGGACGATTTCTTTAAAGCTAAAACAGAAATATTGAGATTGTCAATCTACATGTCGCTGCAGTCATCCTGCATTCGATTTGCACAGTCATGTCTAAGATTTCGTTGGTTCCGCTTTTCTTAATCTATAGAGAAGGGATCGTCAGTAGCTCCACATAAATTTTTTATCCCAATTCAGAGAGATTATTGAGAAAACTACCTGAAAAAGTCCTTATGAGGATAGGTTTATCAACTGAATTTGACGATATGAACATGCTTCAAAATTATGAAAGATATAGAGAAACCCGAGTAATACGTGACCTTTAGGGCGGTACAAAAATTCGACTCTAGATTTTTGGTGATCAATCCCCCTAATTTGTTCGAATCACGGAGATGTTAATTCCATATTTTTTTCTAACAGTGAAGATTAGTCCGTGCTCCCGGGTAGTTAGCATTAACACGTGGTTTAAATGGAAAAATTTTGACTTAAAAATGATGGAAGGAAGAAGTGCTTGTAAATATCTTTTTACAAAGCATAATTAGGTTAACTTTCAAGACATGTTCAAGGAATAATTTCACTAATAGTTTTTTTTTATTTTAACGCCTTGCACCCGCTCGTTTTGTGCTTAAGAAACGTTAAAATTATAAAAGATTATGATTTATGGCAATTAAAAAAGAAAGCAACATAACACTTATTTTAAAAGCCTCAAGATGCTTATTCATTCTGGAACTAGGTCAAAAATTTGCTCGGATTCGAATATTAATTTGAAAAAAGCTAAGATTGCACCCTATGGTTTCTGGGTCTGGAATAGGTGCATTTATTTTGTTCACTATTTATCTTGTGTTTCAAAACTATTTTCAACGGGCAATCGTGCAGGGCGAAAAGTAATGCTAGAAAAAGCAGCCCTGGCAGAAAAATAATGTCTTTCAGAAGAGTGAGAAGGTGTGCAACATGGAATACCTGAAGTAGACTCGCTATTAGGTGAACACATCTGGACTGTGACTTTAAGGCTGCAACAAGAAACAGAGGGATACATTTATTTTGAAGTGCATATATGCACCTATTTTAGTATATCATAAAAATCTGGTGGCAATAGTTTTTCATTGTTTTTTAATAACTCGCAAATCTCTTACGCTATTTCTAATAAATAAAAATACTGCCAAGAACTTGTAATCGGATAATTTTTTAATAAAAAAAAAACATTTCATTTGTAAATAATTCATATAAAAAAAGAAACCTTTATTTTACGAATGAATAAATTTGACAGTACAAGCCGACTTTTTGACCCCTGGAATTAAAGCACTAGCATAAGATAATAAAAATAGACGTAAATACAAAATTGTTTGTCACGCAGAATAAAAATTTGATGATATAAAACTGCTGAGGTATATAAAGTTATTGCCTTCAGCTCATATTTCTTATCTTAAAGTGTGAAGAATTCGTTTAATCTTCTGTGTAAAAGCACGAAGCTCAGACTACGAATATGTAAAAGGGAAATAGAAAAACACAAGACGGAAAAAATTTAACGCAAAGAAAAAGCGTAATAATTTTAAATACATGCTCATAATTATTGAAATGTCACTTTCGAGTTTGCAATTTAACAAAAATGTTCAAATACTTTTTAATCATAATTCTTCTCTCCTGCATAGAAATTAAACTGCTTAGTTGTTGATTTGACTATTTGATGAAAAATTATTTTGTTTTTGTCGAAAATTCATAATATTTTTGGGTGTGCGATTGACTGATTTTTCCGTTCACTTTACAAAATGTGAATTGAACCTAACAAATAATTATTTGCAAATTGCTTAAAAAATATACTTGATCTTATATATATATATATATAATTAAATTAACAAATAAAATATATTATAAAAA
>JAUELO010447563.1:0-13512 GCA_032357855.1 Amphibolips quercusostensackenii | reverse complement strand
AGACACAAAGCCAATGGCGAAAATTGCAAAAATGTGCTTCATTGCAGTGGATGGACGAAACCTTTTTAATTTTTCGTGATCAACTGACAAATTTGTGTATAACAGTAGCTAATATATATACCAATTTCGTACTGTTTTCCATGAAATTTACATAATTAGATAACGAATTCATTAAACAGACATTGTTGATTCTGCCGAATCATGTGTACGTATCTCGTAAGAAGAATTCCCCAAAGCGGTGTCGCTTAAAAAATATGGTAAATATGTACTTTTTAATTAGTAAAAGTATCTACGAATGAAAATTGATTTTATGTACGTCTGGAATGAAAAAAATTAAATAAACAAATTAAAAAAATGACTAGGCCTTTTTTGAGAAAAATTTAATCATTCGGAAATTAAAAACGCAGTATCACTTCCTAATTAAAAAAAAAATGAGGAAGCGCTTGTTTGACGTGATTAAAAAATTATTCGAGAATGCTTGGTAAAATGATACGTCAGCATTTTTTTTACGCAGTTGTTCCAGACGTTTTTTTTGTGTTGAGGTCAACAGATGTGTGTTTCAACAAACTTTGTGAAATTATTCACAAATTAATAGGATAAAAAATCGTTTTTTGTTAGCATGGCAAATAATGCTTGATTGTTAAGAAACCAAGCTAGAGGTTGCTCGCTAATTGATGACTTGAAACTAGAATAAATTTTATACTGAATCAACTTTTTTATCTGAATTTCAGTGTACCTCTTGGAAGATTTCCCAATGAAAATTGTGAAAGATTTTGGTGTTTGCTAAAAACAATTGTTCGTCACCATTTTTAGGAAAATTTAAATTAGGTTGATTAAAATGATGCAGTTTTTATAAATTAGGTAAACTAAAGCTGATAGTTTTCAAAAGAAGAATTTTCAAGCAAAAAAGATTTTCTACTAAAAGAAATTAATTTTTGACCCGAAAAAATTTTTTTTTGAAAATAGTTGAGTTTTTAGCAAAAAAAAAACAACTTTATCGAAATAGATAAATTTTTTAATTGAGAAAGATAAATTTTCAACGAAAAAATGAACATTTTTTAAGTAGCGAAATTTTTAGTAAAAAATTTTTAAACCAAATATGTAGTTAAATTTTAAGCCGAAAATATGAAATTATAATTTAAAGAATGAATCTTACAAAAAACAACTTTTTATTTAAAGATATTAACATTAGCCCAAGTAGTTGAATTTTTAACCAAGAAAAACAAACTTTCAACGACATACATGCATTTTCAACTAAAAAATTTAAATTTTCAATTTAAATGATGAATCATCGATTTAAAAAATTAATTGGTAACTAAAAATTAAGAAAATTACAAAATCAAATTTTACCCACAAATTTAACGAAGTTTATGAAAATAATTAAATTGGCAACAAAAAAGATGAATTTTCAATTTCAATGATGAATTTTTAGTTTAGAAAATTAATTTTCACCCATAAATAAAACGAATTTTCAACACAATAGTTAATTTTCAAACCAATAAGATGACATTTTAATGTAAATAATGAATTTTTAATTTAAAAAAATAATTGTTAACTAAGCATTAACTGAATTAAAAAATGAATTTTCACCCATAAATTTAGTGAATTTTTAAAAAATAGTTAAATTTTCAACAGAAAAGATGAATTCTAAATTAAAAATGATGAATCTTCAATTTTTAAAATTCATTTTTAACTTAACAGTTCTATTACCAACCAAATATTTCAACCTTTAAGACAGAAAGATGAAATTTCCACAAAAAATATTAATTTCTTGACTAAAATAAATTAAAAAAAGATAGTTAAATTTTCAACTAAAAATATGAAATTTCTTTCTTAAAAATTGATTTTCATCCATTAATATATCACATTTTCAACAAAGTGGTTAAATTTTCAACCAAAAATATAAAGTTTAAATTTAAATTATGAATCTTTAGTTTAAAAAAAAAAATTCATCATCAGTTTGATGATGAATTTTTAGTTTAAAAAATTTATTTTCACATATAAAAAACGAATTTTCACCAAACTAGTTAAATTTGAAACCAATAAAATGAAATTTTAATTTAGATGATAAATCTATAATTTGAGAAATTAATTGCTAACTAAACATTAGCCAAATTTAAAAATTAATTTTTATCAATAACTTTAGCGAATATTCAGGACATAGATAAATTTTTAACAGAAAAGATGAATTTTTTATTTAATTGATAAATCTCCAATTTAAAAAAATTAATTTTCACTTATAAATGTAGCGAATTTTCAAAAAATAATTAAATTTTCAACAAAAAAGATGAATTTTTAATTTAAATTATGAATCTGTAATTTGAAAAATTAATTGTTAACTAAACATTTACAAAATTAAAAAAGTGATTTTCACTCACAAATTGAGCGATTTAAAAAAAATAATTACAATTTCAACAAGAAAGATGAATTTCCAATTAAAATGATGAATTTTTAGCTTAAAAAATTAATCTTTACCCATAAATAAAACGAATTTTCAACAAAATAATTAATTTCCAAATCAGTATGATAAAATTTTAATTTAAATGATGAATTTTCAATTCAACAAATTTTTTGTTAAGTAAACATTATTTACATTAAAAAATTGATTTTCACCCATAAATTTAGCGAATATTTGGTGAGTAGATAAATTTTTAATAGAAAAGATAAATTTTTAAAATAATTAATAAATCTTCAATTGAAAAGAATTAATTTTCACTCATAAATTTAGCGAGTTTTCAACAAATAGTTACATTTCAACAAAAAAGATGAATTTTAAATTTAAATGATGAATTTTTAGTTTAAAAAATTAATGTTTAACCATAAATAAAACGAATTTTGAAGAAAATAATTAATTTTCAAACCAGTTAGATGAAATTTTGATTTTAATTATCAATTTTGAATTAAAAAAATTAATTGTTAAGTAAACATTATTTAAATTAAGAAATTAATTTTCACCTATAAATTTAGCAAATATTTAGTGAGTAGATAAATTTTTAATAGAAAAGATGAATTTTAATATAATTTATGAATCTTCGATTGAAAAAAAAATTAATTTTCACTCATAAATTTAGAAAATTTTTTAAAAAAATAGCTTAATTTTCAACAAAAAAGATGAATTTTAAGTATAAATGATGAATTTTAAGTTTAAAAAATTAATGTGTACTCATAAATTAAACGAATTTTCAACAAAATAATTAATTTCTAAACCAGTAAAATAAAATTTTAATTTAAATGATAAATTTTAAATTTAAAGAATTAATTTTTAATTGAACAATAATCAAAATAAAAAATTAATTTTCATACATAAATTTAGCGAATATTTGGTGAATAGATAAATTTTTAATAGAAAAAATGAATTTTCAATATAATTGATGAATCTTTAATTAAAAAAACTTAATTTTCACTCATAAATTTAGCGAGTTTTAAAAAAATAGTTGAATTTTCAACAAAAAAAAAAAATAAATTTTAAATTTAAATGATAAATCTTCAGTCTAGAAAATTAATTTCCACCCATAAATATATCGAATTTTCAACAAAATAGTTAAAATTTTCAAGCAGGAGGATGAATTTTCAATTTAAATGATGAATTTTTAATTTACAAAATTAATTGTTGAATAAACATGAACAAAATTACAAAATTGATTTTCACCCACAAATTTAGCGATTTTTTTAAAAATAATTAAATTTTAAACAAAAAAGATAAATTTTCAATTTAAATGATGAATTTTCAGTTTAAAAAATTAATTTTCACCCATAAAGAAAACGAATTTTCAACAAAACAATTACTTTTTAAACCAGTAAGATGAAATTTTAATTTAAATGATGAATTTCTAATTTAAGAAATTAATTGTTAAGTAAACATTAATTTAATTAAAAAATTAATGTTCAACCATACATTTAGCGAATATTTGTTGAATAGATAAATTTTTAACAAAAAAGATGAATATTTAATATAATTGATGAATCTTTAATTTAAAAAAATTAATTTTCACTTATAAATTTAGAGAATTTGCAAAAAATAGTTAAATTTTCAACAAAAAAGAAAATCTTTTAATTCAAATGATGAATTTTTAGTATAAAAAATTAATTTTCACTCATGAATAAAACGAATTTTCAACAAACTAGTTAATTTTCAAACCAATAAAATGAAATTTGAATGTAAGTGATGTATCTATAATTTAAGAAATTAATTGTTAACTTAACATTAGCCAAATTAAAAAATTAATTTTCACCCATAAATTTAGTGAATATTTGGTGAATAGATAAATTTTTAATAGAAAAGATGAATTTTCAATATAATTGATGAATCTTCAATTTAAAAAAATTAATTTTTACTCATAAATTTACAGAATTTTCAAAAAATAGTTCAATTTTTAACAAGAAAGATGAATATTCAATTTAAATGTTAAATCTTTAATTAAAAAAATTAATTGTTAACTGAACATTAACAAAACTATAAAAATTAATCTTGACGCACAAATTTAGCAAATTTTTAACAAATGGTTAAATTTTCAACCAAAAGTATAGATTTTCAATTTAAATGATAAATATTTAGTTAAAAAAATTAATTTCCACTCATAAATGAAACAATTTTCTACGAAATAGTTCATTTTTAAACCAATAAGATGTGATTTTAAATTGAGTGATGAATCTTTAATTAAAGAAATTAATTGTTAACTAAATATTAACCAAATCAAAAAATTAATTTCCACCCCTTAATTTAGCGAATATTTAAGTCATAGATAAATCTTAACAGAAAAGATAAATTTTCAATGTAAATGATAAATTTTAAATTAAAAAAAAATCAATTTTCACCCATAAATTTAGCGAATTTTTAAAAAATAATTAAATTTTAAACAAAAAAGATGAATTTTCAATTCAAATTATGAATTTTTAGTTTAAAAAATTAATTCTCACCCATATATAAAACGGATTATCAATATAAATTTTCATACGTAAATATAACAAATTTTCAACAAAATAGTTGAATTTTCAACCAAAAATATTAATTTTCAATTTAAATGATGAATCTTTAATTTAAAAAATTAATTCATAACCAAACATTAAAAAAATTACAAAATTAATTTTCACCAATGAATTTAGCAAAAATTTAAGAAATGGATAAATTTTTAACAGAAAAGATGAATTTTCAGTTTAAAAAATCAATTTGCTCCCATAAATAAAATGAATTTTCAACAAAATATTTAAATATCAAAACAAGAAGATGAAATTGTAATGTTAATGATGAATATTTAATTTAAAAAAGTGATTTTTAACTAAACATTAATAAAATTAAAAAGTTAATCTTCACCTATAAATTTAACTAATTTTAAAAAAATAGTTGAATTTTTAGTTACAAAACTTTATTTTTAACAAAAGTAATGAATTTTCAACTGATCTGATGAAATATTTAACTGGATTAGTTAAATCTTTAGTTCAAAAAATTAATTTCCACCTATAATTAAAAAAATGTTTAACAAAATAGATAATTTTTAACCCAAAAGATGATTTTTCAATTGAAATGATGAATCTTCAACCAAAAAATTTTTTTTTTAGCTAAACAGTTCCATTAAAAACCAAATAGTTGAATTTTCAAGCCAAAAAGAGAAAACTTTAACAAAATTGTTTTAATCTTAAACCAAAAAACTGAATTTTCAACAGAGAAAATAAATTTTCCCACTAAAAAGAATTTCCAAAAAAATAGTTAAATTTTTAACCAAAGAGATGAAATTTAAATTTAAATGTAGAACATCAATGAAAGTTTTTTTTTCAATTAAAAAGTTATATTACAACCAACATAGTTAACTTTTCAACGAAACAGGTGAATTCTTAATTCGAAGGATGAATCTTTAGTTTAAAATTTTAATTTTCAACCAAGAATTTAGCGAATTTTCAACAAAATAGTTAAACTTTCAACAAATGAAATGAGATTTCAATTCAAATGATTAATCTTTAATTAAAAAAATTAATTGTAAACTGAACATACACAAAATTATAAAATTTATTGTTAACTGCACATTAAACACTAAATATTTGAACTTTTAAGACAAAAAGAAGATTTTTTAACGAAATAGTTTATTGTTTTACCAAAATAATGAATCTATAACAAAGAACATTAATTTTCTAACCGAAAAGAATTTTCAACAAAATAATTAAATTTTCAAACAATGAGATGAAATTTAAATTTAAATGATAAATATTTAATTTGAAAAATTATTTGTTAACTTAATTAAAAAATTATTTTTCACCTACAAATTTAGTGAATTTTTAAAAAATAGTTGAATTTTCAACAAAAAAGATGAATTTTCAATTCAAATGATGAACCTTCAGTTTCAAAAATTAATTTTCACCAAAAAATCTATCTGATTTTCAAAAATTAGTTAAATTTTCAACCAAAAAATATACATTTTTAATTTAAATGATGAATCTTTAATTTACAAAATATATTATTAACTAAGCCTTAACAAAATTAAATAATAATTTTTAACCACAAATTTAGCGAATTTTCAACAAACTAATTAATTTCAAACCAGTAAGATAAGATCTTAATTTAAATGATAAATCTTCAATTCAAAAATAAATTGTTAACTAAACATTAATAAAATTAAAAAATTGATTTTCAATTATAACTTTAGGGAATATCTAGAAAATAGATACATTTTTAACAGAAAAGATAAATTTTAACATAATTGACTAATCTTTAATTGAAGAAAATTAATTTTCATTCATAAATTTAGCAAATTTTAAAAAAATAGTTAAATTTTTAATAAGAAAGAAAAATTAAAATTCAATTCAAATGTTGAATCTATAATTAAAAAAATTAATTGTTAACTCAACATAAAAAAAATGAAAAAATTAATTTTTGACCATAAATTTAGCGAATATTTAAGAAATAGATAAATTTTCAACAAAAAAGATGAATTTTCAATTTAAATAATGAATCTGCAGTTTCAAAAATTAATTTTTATCTAAAATTTAGCAAATTTTTATCAAAATGATTAAATTTGTAACCAAAAAGATTAATTTTTAATTAAAATTATGAATCTTCAATAAAAAAAAATTTTATCCATAAATATAGCGAATTTTCAAGAAAATAGTTTAAATTTCAAGCAGAAAGAAGGATTTTTAATTTAAATGATGAATTTTTAATTTGAAAAATTAGTATTAACCCATGAATAAAACAAATTTTCGACAAGCTAGTTAATTTTTAAACCAAAAAGATGAAATTTTAATGTAAATTTTGAATCTTCAATTAATAAAATTAATTGTTAACTAAACATCAATCAAATTGAGAAATTAATTTCAACCCATAAATTGAGCGAACATTTAAGGAATAGATAAATTTTAACAGAAAAGATGATTTTTCAATTTAAATGATTATTCTTAAATTTAAAAAATTGATTTTCACCCATTAATTAGGCGAATTTTAAAAAAATAGTTAAATTTTCAACCAATGAGATGAAAATTCAATTTAAATGATAAATCTTAAATTTGGAAAATTTTTTGTTAACTTAATCAAAAAATTAATTTTCACCCATAAATTTAGTAAATTTTTTAAATATAGTTGAATTTTCAACAAAAAGATGAATTCTTAATTTAAATGATGAACCTCCAGTTTCAAAAATTAATTCTCACCCATAAATTTAGTGAATTTTCAAAAAATAGTTAAATATTCAACCAATGCGATAACATTTCTATCTGAAAAATGAATCTTTAATTTAGAAAATTAATTTTCTCTTATGAATATATCGAATTTTCAACAATATAGTTAAATTTTTAACCGAAAATATAAAATTAATTCCAATAATAAATCTTTAATTTAAAAAATTAATTGTTAACTAAATATTAATCAAAATAAAAAATTAATTTTCACCCGAAATTGAAACGAATTTTTAGCAAAATAGTTAAATTTTCAGCCAACAAGATGCGATTTCCATTTAAATGATATATCACAAAATAGTTCAATTTCATCAAAAAGATAAATTTCCAATTGAAATGACGAATCTTCAATTAAAACAATTTTTTTCATCCATAAATATAGCAAATTTCCAAGAAAATATTTAAATTTTCAACCAAAAATATGAATTTTCAATTTAAATAATGAATCTTCAGTTTAAAATAAATTTTCATCCATATATAAAACGAATTTTTAACCTATTTAAATTTTTAACCAATAACATAAGATTTTAATTTAAATGATAAATCTTCAATTTAAAAAAATTAATTGTTAAATAAAAATGAACAAAATTTAAAAATTAATTTTCACCCATTAATTGAAAGAAAAAAAATACTTGAATTTTCAACAAAAATGATGAATTTTGAATTTAAATGATGAATCTTCAATTTAAAAAAATAATATTTCACCCATAAAGTTAGCGAATTCTTCACAAAATAGTAACATTTTCAACCAAAAAGATAAATATTTAATCAAAATGATGAATTTTCAACTAAAAATTTTTTCATCCACAAATAAAACGAATTTTCGACAAAATAGTTAAATTTTCAACCAATGAGATGAAATTTCAATTTAAATGATAAATCTTTAGTCAAAATTGTTTTTTTACTAAAAAGTTTTATTAACAACCAATATAGTTGAATTTACAACCAAAAAGATAAATTTTCAATTTAATTAATTAATCTTTAAGTTAAAAAATTAATTTTTGCCCATAAATATAGAGAATTTTAAACAAAATAGTTCGATTTTCAACCAATGAGATAAAATTTTAATTCAAATGATGAATCTTCAATTTAGAAAATTAATTGTTTACTAAAAATTTTCATTAACAATTAAAGATTTAAACTCTTCAGCCAAAAAGAAGAATTTAAAAAAAAAAGTTCAATCTTCAACCAAAAAGATGAATTTTCCACAAAAAAGAATAATTTTCTAAAAAAAAGAATTTTTAACAAGATAGTGAAATTTTCAAAGAATGAGATGAAATTTCAATTTTAATTATGAATCTTTAATCAAAAAAAAAGTTTTTTAACTAAACAGTTCCATTAAAAATCAATACAATTGAATTGACCAAAAAAGATGAATTTTGAATTTAAATGATGAATCTTCATTTAAAAAAATTAATTTTTACCCTTAAATATAGCGAATGTTTAACAAAAGAATTAAATTTTTACCTAAAGAGATGAAACATTAATTCAAATGATGAATCTTCAATTGAAAAATTATTTTTTTTGCCTATAAATATGGCAAATTTTTAAACAAAATAGTTAAATTTTTAAACAAAAAGATGATAATAATTTTCACGCACAAATGAAACAGATCTTCAACAAAATAGTTAAATTTTCAACCCTTGAAATGAAATTTAAATTTAAATTATAAATCTTCAGTAAAAAATTTTTTTTAACCAAACAGTTTCATTTGCAACCAAATATTTGAACTTTTAAGCCAAAACGACGAATTTGAAAAAAAATGCTCAATCTTCAATAAAAAAATGAATTTTTGACAAAGATGATTAATTTTTTAACAAACAGAGCAATTTTCAACCCGAAAATATGATTTTCAAAGAAAGGTTATTTTTTGCAAAATATTTGATTTCTTATAAAAATTATTTAATTGTTAACCACATAGTTGAATTTTCAAAAAACGTGAAATATTAACGAAAAAGTTTATTTTTGATAAAATAGTTAAATTTTTTATCAAAATGACTAATTTTCAAGTAAAAAATACGAATTTCTTAAGAAACAGTTCAGTTTTGTACCAGAAAATATCATTTTTAATAAAAAAGTTAATTTTTAATCAAATATTTTTATTTTCTACCAAATTCTTTAATTTTCTTACAGAAAATAGGAATTTTTCACTCAAATGATGAATCTTCAGTTAAAAAAAATCCATTTTCACCCATAAATATAGCGAATTTTCAACAAAATAGTTAAATTTTCAACCAATGAGATGAAATTTCACTCTAAATGATTAATCTTCAATTTAAAAAATTAATTTTCAACTGAAAATTTAAAAAAATAAAAAGTAAATTGTTAACTAAACATTAACAACCAAATATTTAAACTTTTAAAACAAAAAGATGATTTTTCAACAAAATAGTTTAATCTTCAACCAAAAAGATGATCTTAAACAAAAAAGATTAATTGCTTCACCAAAAAGAATTTTCTCAAAATAGTTAAATTTTTTGACACAAAAATTGATTTTTATTTAAATGATGATATTTCATTTAAAAAAATTAATTTTAACTTATAAATATATCGAATTTTCAATTAAATAATTAAATTCTCAACCAATGAGATAAAATCTCAATTTAAATAATAAATCTTCAAAGAAAAAAAATAACTTTTAATTAAACAGTTTCATTGAGTTGAACTTTTAAGCTAAAAAGAAGAATTTTAAATAAAACATGTAGTTTATTATATAACGAAAAAAAAGTTTTTTTAAAAAGAAGATTAATTTTCTAACAAAAAAAAATTTTTTTAACCAAACTAATGTTTTTTTTAACAAACAGGAGAATTTTCAACCCAAAAATATAATTTTCAAAAACAAGGTTATTTTCTGCGAAATAGTCCATTTTTATTAAAAATAATGTAATTGTTGACCATAAAGTTGAATTTTCAAAAATATTAAAATTGTTATAAAAAAGTTATTTTTTACGAAAATAGTTTAATTTTCTATCAAATTGTCGATTCTTAAAGCCAAAAAAAAGAATTTCCTAGAAAACAATTAAATTTTCAACCCGAAAATATGATTCAACAAAAAAGTACATTTTCTACGAAATAGTCAAATTTTCATTAAAAATAGTTGAATGTTTAACCATATAGATAAATTTTCAACTAAAAATACAAAATTTTAGGCAAAAAAAATTTTTGACCCAGAAAATATTTTTTTCATCAAAGATGATAATTAAATCTAAAAGGACAAATTTTTACCAAAACAGTGAAATTTTTTAGCCAAAAATTAAGAAGTCAAATATACAATTAAAAAATTAATTAATAATTAAAATTCATAATTTTTAACCATAAGAATTAATTTTTAATTCAAATAATGAATTTTTAATTGACAAATTAATTGTTAACCAAACAGTTACATTTAAAACCAAATCACAAAATACACGAATTTTATTAACAAACAGTTCAATTTTAAATCCAAAAATTTAATTTTTTTTTTAAAAAGTGCATTTTCTGCGAAGTAGTCAATTCTTTATAAAAATAATTTAATTCATATAGTTGAATTTTCAACAAAAAGGTGAAATTTTTATAAAAAAGTTAATTTTGAACAAAATATTTTTATTTTTTACCAAATTGTCGAATTTTTTAACAAAAAGACAAATTTTCTAAAAAACAGTTCAATTTCGAGCCAGAAAATACGATTTAAAAAAATTTTAATTTTTAACTAATTATTTTTATTTTCCACCAAATTGTTTAATTTTCAGAAAAAAGAGGGATAATGTACAAAACAATTAAATTTTCAACCCAAAAATACGATTTTTCAATAAAAATAATAAAATTCATATTATTTTATTTATTATTTATTTAATTTTATACTATAAATAGATAAATTAAAAAATTAAAAAGATAATTTTTAAACGAAAAATTAAACAGTTAAAGGTACAATTAAAACAATTAATTAAAAAATATGAATTTCCCACCGTAATAATTAAATGGCCAGTTAAAAAAAAATAATTTTTAAAAATAAATTGAACAGTTAAATAGACAATTAAAATAATTAATTTTTAACAACAAAAAAAACAAACAAATTTACATTAAAATTTTTAAATTTTCAACTACAAGAGCTTAATGTTAAATTAAAGAAATTAATTTTCAATTAAAAAAGACAGATTTTTAACAGAAAATTAAAAAGTTGAATTTTCAGTTTAAAAAATTTAGTTTTAACAAAGGAAATACATTTTTAACTAATCTGAAGAAATATTCAACTGGCTTAGTCAAACTTACAGGTTCAAAAATAAATTTTTAATAAAAAAATATTAATTTCCTACAAAAAAAAACTATTATTCTACAAAAAAAGGGTTAATTTTCTACCAAAAAATAAGATTAATTTTCCACTACAAGAAAATTAATTTTACAGTCAAAAAATTAATTGTTTATCAAAAAAAATTTTTTTTACAAAAAAAGAATAATTTTCTACCGAAAAAACTTTTAATTTTTTACAAAAACAGATTTATTTTCTGAAAAAAAAAATTAATTTCCAAAAAAAATAATTAGTTTTTTACCCAAAAAGTATTAATTTTTAACAAACGATTTCAATGTTTAACACAAAAGATGATTTTCTATAGACAAAGATAAATTTTCTACCAAAAAAAGATTAATATTCTACGAAAAAAAAATTAATTTTCTGCTAGAGAAATGATTAATTTTCTACAAAAAAAAATTAATTTTTAACCAAAAAGGCATAATTTTCTACCAAAAAAAAGAATTAATTTTCTACTAAAAAATTAATTTTCTACTAAAAAAAAGATTAATTTTCTACGAAAAAGGATTGATCTTCTGATAAAAAAATTAATTTTTAACGAAAAATAATTAGTTTTCCACTAAAAAAAGTTTAATTTTTAACTAAAAATGAAATAGTTACAAGTTTAGTTACAATAATGAATTCTCTACAACAAAAAAACGAATTTTCAACAAATGATTTCAATGTTCAACCCAAAAGATGATTTTCTATCTACAAAGATTAATTTTCTGAAAAAAGATTAATTTTCTACAAAAAAAATAATTGATTTTCTATAGAAAAAGAATAACTGTTAACCGAAAAAGTAATAATTTTACACAAAAACAAAGATTAGTTTTCTACCTTAAATAACTAATTTTCTACTCAAATAAAGAATAATTTTCTACCCCCCAAAAAAAATTTTTACGAAAAAAAGATTAATTTTCTACCAGAGAAACGAATAATTTTTTACCAAAAAAAAAGATTAATTTTTAACCAAAAAAAAGATTAACTTTCTACCAAAAAAAGATTAGTTTTCTACAAAAAAATATTAATTTTCTATCAAAAAAAAGATTAATTTTCTACAAAAAAAAAAGATTAATTTTCTACCAAAAAAATGAATTTTTTTTAACCAAAAAAAGATTAATTTTCTATCGAAAAATAAGATTAATTTTCTACAAAAAAATTAATTTTTTACTGAAAAAAAGATTAACTTTCTAACAAAAAAAGAATTAATTTTTTACAAAAAAAATGATTAATTTTCTACCATAAATAATTAATTTTATACTTAAAAAAAAGAATTATTTTCTGCCAAAAAAAAGATTAATTTTCTACAAAAAAAATTAATTTTCTACTAGAGAAATGATTCATTTTCTACCAAAAAAGATTAATTTTTAACCAAACAAAAGATTAATTTTCTACAAAAAAAAAATTAATTTTCTACTAGAGAAATGATTAATTTTCTACAAAAAAAAATTAATTTTATACAAAAAAAGGTTAATTTTCTACCAAAAAAATGAATTTTTTTTAACCAACAAAAGATTAATTTTCTATCGAAAAATAAGATTAATTTTCTACAAAAAAATTAATTTTTTACTGAAAAAAAGATTAAC
>JAUELO010447533.1:0-23517 GCA_032357855.1 Amphibolips quercusostensackenii | reverse complement strand
ACCTAAGTCAAGAATTTGACGTCAAAAACACCATAATGGTGGCCCTAATTTTCAAGTTCCTAATTTTTTACTGCAATTTTCAGCCCACGTTAATAGTTAGAAGATTTCGAAAAATACATTAATTCTTCTAAGCGCCTGACGCGTTTTAGGCAGTTAGAAAAAAACCGACCCTAGGACGTTAAAAACACATTAATTGAATATGTGACATTTTATTTTTATTTTTATTCAATGAATTTAATATAATATTACCAATATGATAAGAACAACAATTTAATGGCATGCATACAGAAAGTCTAATTTTTAAGCAAAAAAGAAGAATTCTTTATATTTTCAACCCAAGAATACAAATTTTCGAAAAAAGTTGATTTTCAACTAATTAGTTAAATGTTGAACAAGATAATTAAATTTCTAGTTAAAAAAAAAATAATTTTTAACCAACAAAAAAATAATTTTTAATACAGAAGATTAATTTTCTGACAAGGAATACGAATTTTTAAGAAAATAGATACATTTTTCACAAAATAGTTCTAACAAAAAAAATAAAAATGTCAAATTATATAAATTTACATATACATAGTTTAAACAATAAATGTGTTGCTAATTACTAAAATTTGTTGACTAAATAGTGGAACTTTTAAACTAAAAATTATCAATCTTTAACAAAAAATGGTGTAGTCAAATATTTATTTATTTTGTTGGTAATTCAATTATTTAGTTACATATTAATTTTTTTTTTAAATTTAACGATTTGGTTTAAAATTCAATTGCTTGGCTGAAAATTAACATTTTTGTTGGAAGTGAAAATTTTCGGATTCAAATTCAAATGATTGATGCAAAATTCTTCTGTTTGGCTTAAAAGTTCAACAACTGTGTAGAAAATTAATTTTTTAAATTAGAATTAAGGTATGCAATTTTTCGTAAAAATTATATTTTTAAAATTTTAAATTTAACTATTTGTTTAAAAAATTATGTAATTTACTTAAAATTTCTTTTTTTTATAAAAAAATAATCTTCTTGGTTGCAATTTCACTTGTTTGGTTGAAAATAATTTTTTTAACAGAAAATTAAACTATTTTGTTGAAATTTTAACTTGTTTGCAGAATATTCGTTTTTTTATTTAAAATTAATGATTTTTATCAAAAATTAAATAATTTAACTTTTTTTAAAGTTTTACTCTTTCTAGTCTAACAATTTTTTATTTAGTGGGAAATATATAGAACTTGTAAAAAGTTCGTCTTTTTTGGTAGAAAATTAATCTTTTGAGTTGAAGATTCAACTATTAAGTTAAAAATTTATGTATTTTGTTAAAAATTTGCCTTTTTTTGTAGAAAATTAACTTTTTGTTAAGCATTCAACTATTTTATTAAAAATTAACCCTTTGTTAAAAATTCATATTCTAGGATTAAAAATTCTAGTAGTTTGCAGAAAATTATTTTTTTATTCACAATCAATATTTTTTAATTTAAAATTTAACTATTTAATTTTTGTTAAAGTTTGATTCCTTTTAGTTTGAAAATTCCTTATTTTAGCTGCAAATTTTTGTTATTTATTGAAAATTCGTCTTTTATTGTTAAAAATCAATCTCATTAATCGAAAATTTAACGATTTGGTTAAAAACGTATATATTTTGTTGAAAATTCGTCTTTTTCGAAAAAAATTAATCTTTTTGGTTAAAAATTCGACTATTTGGTTAAAAATTTATGTATTTTTTTCAGAAATTGTCTTTTTTATCATAAAATAATTTTATTTGTTAAAGATTTATAATTTTGGTTTAAATTCATCTCTTTGATTGAAAATGAAATTAATTAGTCAATAATTCATTTTTACCTAAACATTAATTTTTCAAATTAATAATTTAAATATATGAGTGAAAATTCAACACTTTTATAGAAAATTCTTTTTTTTTATAGAAAATTAATTTTTTAAATTGAAAATACAATTATTTTATTTTTGTAAAAATTTTATTTTTTTTAGTTTAAAAATTCCATAATCTGGTTGAAAGTTTATGTGATTTGTTTAAAATTCGTCTTTTATTGTTAAAAATTAATCTTCTCGGTTAGAAATTCAACATTTTGGTTAAAAACGTAGAAATTTTTTTTAATTCGTCTTTGTCGTAAAAAGTTAATTTTTTCGATTGAAAATTAAACTATTTGGTCAAAAATTTATGTATTTTGTTGAGAAATTGTCTTTTTATATTGAAAATTAATCTAATTTGTTAAAGATTCATAATTTTAGTTCAAAATTCATCTCTTTGGTTGAAAATTAAACCAATTTGTTAATTATTAATTTTTTATCTTTAAATGAATTTTTTAAGTGAAAATCAAACTATTTTGTTGAAAATTTAACTGTTTCGTAAAACATTCCTTTTTTTCAGAAAATTATTTTCTTAATTTGAAGATTTATCTATTAAATTTTTGCAAAAATTTGATATTTTTAGCTTAAAAATTAAAAAATTTGATTAGAAATGTATGTATTTTGTTGAGAAATAATTTTTTTTATTATACAATAATTTTATTTTTCGAAGATTTATAATTTTGCTTTAAAGTTCAACTCTTTGGTTGAAGATGAAACTAATTTGTTAATAATTCATTTTTTTACTTGAGAATCAATTTTCAAAAATGAAAATGAAAATATTTTATTGAAAATTCATCCCTTCTATAAATAATTTTTTCTATAGAAAATTAATTTTTCTAAATAAAAATACAACTATTCCATTTTTGTATAAATTTGTTTTTTTTCAGTTTAAAAATTCCACAATCTATCTAAAAATTCTTGTAATTTGTTTAAAATTGGTCTTTTTTCAGAAAATTAATCTTCTTGGTTAAAAAAACAACTATTTGATAAAAAATGTATGTACTTTGTTAAAAATTCATCTTTTTTATTATGAAATAATTTTCTTTGTTAAAGATTTATAAATTTGGTTTAAAATCTTTAAATTTTAGTTAAAAATTCATTTTTCAATTGAAAATTAACCTATTTAGTAAAAAATTTAACTGTTTTGTAGAAAATTCTTTATATTTTATAAAAAATTAATTTTTTAAATTGAAAATACAAATATTCCATTTTTATCAAAATTTGATTTTTCTTATTTTAAAAATTTAACAATTTGGGTAAAAATGTGTGTATTTTGTTTAAAATTCGTCTTTTTTCGAAAAAAAATTATATCGTTCAGAAACTTAACTAGTTGGTTAAAAATGCACGTATTGTATTGAAAATTTGTCTTTTTTTTAGAAAATTAATTTTTTTCTTTAAAAATTCAACAATTTGATTAAAAATTAATGTATTTTTTTGAAATATCGTTTTTTTCTAGAAAATTTATAATTTTAGTTTACACTAGATCTCTGTATTTGTAAATGGAACCACTATGTTGATAATTCGTTTTTTGGTTTAAAAAATAATTTTTTACCTGAAAATTTAAGTACTTAGTCAAAAAATCAACTGCTCAAATAAAAAAGAACTCTTTAAATGGAAATTCAACTGTTTTGGAGAAAATTGGTATTTTTTATGAAAAAATTTTTTTTTTCAATTTAAAATTTGAGTATTTTATTCTTTTTAAATTCCTTTCGATAAAAAAATTCAACAATTTCGCTGAAAATTTATGTAATATCTTAAAAATTCTATTATTTGTTCAAAAATGTATCGAAAGGGATTAATTTCCAATCGTCATAAAATCCCTTTAAAAAACATACTTAGTACTAAATTTATTTTTTATAATAAATATTAAATAGTGTCGATTACTGGTTTATTATTTTTCGAGAAAAAAATCTACCGCAGACTGGGTTTGAACCAGGAACGCTACTATACATGAGTCGAGCTTTATTACGCCGCTGATGCTATATGTATGTATAATGGCGTTGCGGGTTCAAATCCGGACTGAGACAGATTTTCGCCCGTTTCTACAAAAATAGTAGACCAGTAATAGTCACTATTCAATATATGACATCAAAAAATAAATAATTAGCCAGTTCAACAAAATAACATCATTGTTTAAATTTTAAAAAATTGAAGATTATTTAATTTTAAATATAGGGTCAGATTTAAAATAAAAGAAGGAAAAAAAGACAGAGAAAAGGAAGAAGAAAAAAAGGAAGAAAGAAAGAGAGAGAGAAAGAAAGAAGGGAGAAAGTAAAAAGAATGAAATAATGGAACATGAAAGAATGAAGGAGTGAAAGAAAGAATAAGTGAAAAATAACAGAATGAAAGAAAGAAGAAAGAAACAAAAAAGGAAAAAAAATAAAGAAAAATTACCCACTTCACACTAATCCAAACGTTAAAAATAACAAATTTGATCCAAATTTATCTTCTATGATTTTTACATCTTTCTAAAAATGAAAAAGATTAATTAATTAAACAAAATGTTAAAAATTTCCTTATACGTTTTAGAAAAAAGGTTATAAATCAAAACATCCCTTTTTGAAACTAATTAAAATTTTTAAATGCAAAATTTCCTTATTCAAAATTAGGAGAAGAAATAAAAATAAAAATTTTTTTCTTTAATTCAGAAACAAAAAATTAATACCAAAATTACTCCCTTTCCAAGTAATTAAAAAAATAAAAATAAAAAAATGTATCTTTTCTGGTAAGAAAAAATGTAAATAAAAAATTATTCTTTTTGTGTGAAGAATAATCTCTAAAATAAATAATCTGAAAACTTCAGCTCAATTAAAATGATTAAAATGTTAAAATTAAAAAAGTCCCTCTTTCATTTTCCAAACAAATTAAATACTAAAATATCCTTTCTTTAAATTAAAAAAAGGTTAAAAATTTTCCTTTTTAGATTAATGGAAAAAAAACTAGAAAAAAAATCCTTTTTTTTCCTAAAAATAAAGTTAAATATGTCCATCTTTCAATTCGGAAACAAATCAAATACAAAAATTTTTTTTCCTTACAACTTAATAAAAATTTTAAAAAAATCTCTTCAAATTCAAAAGAATATCTTTAAATTAAAGTTTTCAGACTCAAAGAAATCTCAAGAGATTAAAAATTAAAATAGGCCCTTTTCCAATTTAGAAATAAATTATCTACCATAATTTCCTCCCATCCACTTAATAAAAATGTTAAAACTAAAAAAACTTCCCCTTCGATAAAAAAATTTTTGTATCCCGCTCTTCAAATTTAAAAGAATTTCAAAATATCAAAAATTTGAAAAAATATCTTTTTTAATTTACAAATAAATTTACTACCAAATTTCCACCCATCCACTCAATAAAAATACTAAAAACGAAAAAATCGTCTTCAAATAAAAAAAAAACTAATTTAAAGTTAAACTGTCAAAACTCGAAAGAGTTTTAAAATATTATAAAATTTTGAAAAGTCCCTTTTCCAATTAATGAATAAGTTAACTACCCCTCCCATCCAATTTAGAAAAATGTTAAAACTAAAAAAATACTTTTTCAAAAAAAAATTTGAAAATTTAACTGTTTGAATTTGCAAGAATATCAATGTATTAAAAACTAAAAAAGATCCTTTTTCAATTTAGATATAAATTTACTACCAAATTTTCTTTCACCCCTTTAATAAAGATGTTAGAACTGTAAAAAATCACCTTTTGTTAAAAAAAAATTAATTTAAAATGAAATAAAAAAAATTAAAACAAAAAATAATAAATATTAATAAAAATAAAATAATGAATAATAAAATTAATAGGTATTAAATATTAAATTTTCATTTTAAGATCCTTGTTAAAATTTACAAATAAATTAACTAATAAATTTCCTTCTATCCACTCAATAAAAATGTTAAAACTAAAAAAATCCTCTTTTAATGAATAAAAGAACAATTAAAAATTAAACTGTTCAAATTTGAAAGAATTTTAAAGTATTAAAAATGTTTAAAAAAATCCTTTTCCAATTTACAAATGAATTAACTACCAAATTTACTTCCATTTACTCTATAAAAATGTTTAAAATGAAAAAATCACCTTTCAAAAAAAAAATTAAATTCTACGGAAGAATTGTAAAATATTAAAATTTTTTAAAAATCACTTTTTTAATTCGGAAATAAATTAACTACGAAATTTCGCTCTATCCACTTAATAAAAATGTTAAAACTAAAAACATTCCCTTCCGGTAAAAAACTAGTTCAAAACTGAACTGTTTAAAGTCACAAGAATTTAAAAATAATGTAAATAAAAAAGTTACTTTCCCAATTAGGAAATAAATTGACTACCTAATTTCCTCCTATCCACTCAATAAAAATGTTAGAACTAATAAAAAAATTTTTAAATACTTTTTCCAGTTTACAAATAATTAAATTACCAAATTTCCTACTATCCACTCAATAAAAATGTCAAAAATAAGAAAATCCCCTTTAGAAAAAATCAATTAAAAATCAAACTATTTACACTCAAAAGAATTTCAAAATATTAAAAATTAAAAAAATCCATTTTCGAATTCAGAAATAAAATAAATGACACAATTTCCTCTCACCTACTCAATAAAAATGTTCGATCTAAAAAAATCCCTTCAGTAACAATAAAAATTAATTACAAATTGAATTCTATGAACATGGAAGAATTTTAAAATATTAAAATTTTTTTGAAAATTTCTTTTTCCAATTCGAAAATAAATTTACAACCAAATTTCCTTGCATACACTCAATAAAAATTTTAAAACTAAAAAAAATCCCTTTTTAATAGAAAAATTTTTTTTTAACTAAAGCGCTTAAGCTCGGAAGCATTTTAAAATATTAAAAATTAAAAAATCTCTTTTTTAATTTAAAAATAAATCAATTAGCAAATTTTATTTCATCTTTTTAATAAAAATGTTACAATTAAAAATATTCCTCTTAAATAAAAAAAAAAATTAATTCAAAATTCATCTCTTCAAACTCAAAAGAATTTAAAATATTAATAATTTTTTGAAATCCCTTTTCCCATGTACAAAAAAAATTAACTACAAAATTTTCTTACATTCACTGAATAAGCATGTTAAAACGCAGAAAATGCTGTTTTAATAAAAAAAAAGTAATTCAAAATTGAATTATTCAAACGCAAAAAAATTTTTTTAAATTAAAAATGTTTCTTTTACAATTCAGAAATAAATTAGCTACCAAATTTTCTCTCATCCACTGAATAAAAAGTTTAAAACTAAATAATTTCTCTTTTAATTAATAAAATTTAATTTAAAATTCAACTCTTCAAACTAAGAATAATTTTGAAATATTAAAAAATGAAAAAAATCCCTTTTCCAGTTTATAAATAAATTTTCTACCAAACTTCCTTGTATCCGCTCAATAAAAATGTTAACAATAAAAAATGGATCTTTCAATTAAAAAATAATTCATTTCAAATTTAACTTTTCAAACTAAAAAAATTGAAAAATTTCTTAAATCTTTTCCAATTTATAAATAAATTAACTACCAAATTTGCTTCGATCCACTTAATAAAAATGTTAAAAATAAAAAAATTCCCTTTCAATTTAGAAATGAATTAACCCTCAAATTTTCTCCCATCCACTGAATAAAAATGTTAAAACTAAAAAAAATCTTTTTTCAATGAAAAAAAAGTAATTTCAAAATAAACTAGTGAAACTCGAAAGAGTTTTAAAATTAAAAAATTCAAATAGTTCCTTTTTCAATTTAGAAATAAATTAACTACCAAATTACCTCCCATCTAGTCAATAAAAATGTTAAAACTAAAAAATGGATCTTTTAATTAAAAAAAAAATTACCTTAAAACTCAACTCTTCGAACTGAAAAGAATTTTAAAATATTTAAAATTTTTACAATTCCCTTTTCAAATTCACAAATAAATTAACGACAAAATTTTTCACCATCCACTCAATAAAAATGTTGAAAAACAATTTTCTTTCTATGAAAAAAGCTGATTTTGAATTAAACTGTTCTAACTCGAAAAAAATTTAAAATATTTAGAATTAAAAAAGTTCCTCTTTTAATTTATAAATAAATAAACTACCAAATTTCCTCGCATTCACTTAATAAAAATAGTAAATTGAAAAAATCCCCTTTCAATAAAAAAAATTTATTTAAAATTAAACTTCATAAACTCAAACAACTTTTAAAATAGAAAAAAAATCCATTCCCTATTTCAGAAATAAATTAGCTACTAAAATTTCATAACATGTAACTCAATACAAATTTTAAAACAAAAAAAAATCATCTTCCAATTGAAAAAAATTAAACTTCTCAAACTCGAATAAATTTTCAAATATTAATATTGAAAAAGTCGCTTTTCCAATTCAAAAACAAATTAATTACAAAAAGTGTCTCTTTACAAATTGATTAAAATCGTTAAAAATATGAAATTCTTCACATTTTATTTGAGACAAATGTCAAAATTACAGAATTTTGCCCCTTTTATCACAACTAAAATTTTAACCTAAATTATAAAAATTAAAATTAAAAAATTGTCTCTTCCAATTTAGAAAAAAATATAAACCAAAAGTTCCTTTCCTTCAACTCAATAAAAATCTTAAAACTAGAAAAATTTCCTCTTTTGACCCAGTAAAAAAATTAATAATTAAAAATTAAACTTCTCAAACTAAAAAGAATTCATAAATATTAAATTTAAAAAGTAAATTTTTAAATTTTTATAACCAAATCATATGAATAGTAATATCATTATTGATATAATAATAATAATAGTAATATGATAATAATAATATTATTATTATTATAAAAATAATATCAAATACCGAAATCGCATCCCTTCTAATTAAATAAAAGTGTTGAAATGAAAACATTTTCTTCTTTCTATTCAGAAAAAGATTAAAAATTAAAAAAGTACGCAAAAAAATTTATTTTTCAAATTAATAAAAACACTAAATATCAAAATTTTACCCTTTCTAATTAAATAATAATGTTAAAAATAAAAAATTTCTGCCAATTCACAGAAAGATTCAAAATGAAAAATTCTTAGCTTTTGTCATTAGAAAAATGTCTAAAATAAAGAATTTGACCCATTTTAAGTTAATTCTAATATTGTAAAAAGTGTTAAAAAAAATTTTTTTTAGATTCAGAAAAAAATTTAAAAAAAACAATTCTTACCTTTCATCATGCGAAAAATGTTTAAAATTAATAATCTGCATTGCTGCAACTTAATTAAAATATTAATTACAATATTTGAAATTAAAAAAAACTCTTTTCTCCGAATGAAAAAATAAAATAAAAACCAAAATTGCCACTTTTTCAGCTCAATACAAATATTAAAAATAAAAAATTTTTTAAATCCAGAAAAAAATCAAAAGTAAAAAATAAGACTCTTCATAAATTAAAAAATTTCAAAAGAAACTCATTAAAAATTAAATTTGTTATCATGGATCTTTAAATTATTAATGTTTTTAATATTAGTAAATAAAAATCGAGGAAAACGAAAGCGCGATTGACGCACTTTTTTACATTTAATATTAATTCAATATTTATTTTTTAAAAATTTTATTTATTTATTCAATCATTATTATTTTTATAATTAGCATTTAATATTATTTTTTCTTATTATTTCCAAAACTCATCCAGTAGAAAAGTCATAAGACAAATGGCGAGTCGCAAAAATCTTGTATTTCCTTTTTGTCAAAGAAATGATGATGAAAAGAGAAAGGAAGTACTCCATCTCATTTTCGTGTGTTTTGACAAATCGTGGGACGATAAAATGATTAATTTACCTTCCTTTCCAAAGAACTCGATCCCCCCTAAAAGCAACATATTCTTAAGAAAAGAAAACTGACGGATCAATTTTTACCTCCACGTTTCCACAATAATAAAAAGCCGAATCAAATTTATCTCGTGCAAAATTCCAGGAAATTTTTTTAATTCCGAGAAATTCTACCTAATTTTCTGATAAAATATATTGTGCTCTGAGATTGATGGATTTCGGGCCATTCAGGGATTAACTGACAATGAATCCTGAGTAATTTGTCACTGGAGGGATCGTAAAAACTTGATCAGAAAAAAAATGTTAAGGAAATAAAAATATTCCTTTTTTATTTACCACAAGTTTCGATAAAATAAATGAAAAAAAACATAATAAACAGTTTGATTTTTAAATTTAGGGTCAGATTTAGAAATAAAAGAATGAAAGAGCAAGAATGGAAAAATAAAAATGTTTTTGATGTTGTGAAATAAGAATGTTTTTGATGCAGCGAAATGAAAATGTTTTTGATGTTGCGAAATACGTGTCTGAATTAAAAGTTTAAAAATTATATGTAAATATGTTTGAATGTTTTCTGAAATCAGTATAAAAAATTACTAATAGTTCAAATTTTCAAAAATGCAAGTAAAAATTAAAAAAAAAGTAAATTAAAAATACTTTTCATTTGTTATATTGTTTTTTATTATTTATTTTAAATTATTTTAAATTAGAGTTAATTTTTCAGCCTTTTATATTGTCAAAAATTCAATTTTTTTAATTAAGTACTTAAACTGATTATTCTCTTTAAGGTAATTCAAATGTATATTGGCTATAATTTTTATAATAAAAAATTTTTCATGGTTAAAATACCTCTATTCTAATTGTATAATGTTTGTGATGTTGTGAAATAAGAATCTAAATTCTGCTTTGGAAATTATATTCACTACATACATTTTACTTGTTAATAAAATTAGTTCAAAATGTTATCATTAATTTAACTTTTCAGAAAAATATAAAGCAAAGATTATTTGAACGTTTTAATAAAAATAACTATTTATTGATTTTTATGTTGTGAAATGATTAATTGATGTGTACATGTACGTTAATTTTTTCTAAAATTATTTTCCAGGTTCATTAATCAATTAAATTTATCAAAACGCAATTCTAAATTAGAAAACAAATTTAATGTAAAAAATATTTTAGTAATTCAATGAAAAAAAATTTTTAGTGCTTTTCATGCTGAACATCAGTTGATTATTTATCTTAAGATTCTGTAAATGAATATTGGCTATTATTTGTGTAATGAAATTTAATTTTTTTATTTAAAATACTTCTGTTACATTTAAAAAAATTTCTTTAATGTTTGTGCTGTTGTGAAATGAGTATCTGAATTTAATTTTTACAAATTATATGAACATATATATATATCAATTTTTTCAAAAGTCAGAATATAAGGTGATTAATAATTAAAATTTCAGAAATAAAACTTAAAGTTTAAAAAAAATAAGAAGTAAAAATTATTTAAATGTTTCAATGAAAACATTCGTTAATTGCTTTTTATGTTGCAAACTAATTGATTATTAATTGAATTGTTTTTTTTCACAGTAATAAAGTACAAAAAGGTTGAATTTAAATTTTTCTTTATCAGATAACACAAATTGATTATTTATCTTAAGGTTTGATTGAATTTATTTTTATTCATTTTACTTTTTGTTAAAATTAGTATGAAAGGTCACTAATAAATCACATTTTTATAAATAAAAGTAAAATTTAGAAGAAAAGTAAAGTTAAAGTTATTTTGTATGTTTCAATTTATAAATTAATGCTTAAATAAGTATCTTAATTTGATTTTCAAAATTATGTTTAAATATTATGTTTTTATTTCATAGAAAATTTGATTAATTAGTGTAAAAGTTATTATTAATTAAAATTTTCAGAAATAAAATTTTAAGTATAAAAAAAATATACAGAAAAATTTATTTAAATGTTTTACTAAAAATAATTGTTTAATGCTTTTAATGTTATTAAATAATCAAATATATTGACAAATTAATTTTTTCACAATTTTAATTACATAAATTGAAAGCGCAGAAGCAATATATTTAAATGATTTATCAATTTACTATTTTGATGCATTGTTTATAAATGTCGTAATGATGTATTGTTTGTGTTTAAGGTATCATAATTTTTTTCGTAAGTGGTCAAAAATTTAAAAAAAATGAAAAGGTATTCGAAAATTGGGTGAATGATAAAAATTTATATTCAATTTTGCGCGCGGATGCGCGTGCGTATAATAGTTTAGTCGACGAAAGAAATAAAAACGAAAGAAATATAAAGAAAAAAGAATAAAAGAAAAAATTAGAAAAAGAATTGAAAAAAGAATAAAATGCGAATGAAAAAAAATAAAGAAAATTAAATATCAAATTTAGGATTAGATTTCAAATTAAAAGAATGAAAGAGAAAGAAAGAAAAAAAAGAATAAGGAAAGAAAGAAGGAAAAAAAAGAAAGAAGAAGGAAGGAAGAAGATAAAACAAAACCAGACGAATATAAGAAAGAGGGAAAGAAAAAAATAACAAAAAAAGAATGAAATACGAAAGAGAAAAAAAAAGAATAAAGGACTAAAGAAATGAAAAAAAAGCCACTAAACGTAACGTCTTTTTCACAAATCATTAACTTGCAATAATCACTCTGACTGAAAAGTCATTACACTGGACGGTTCGTAAAAACGTTATCAGAGAAAACTGTTCATTAAGTAAATACCGCAAAAAATATATTTTTTATTCGCAACACTTTTCACAAAAATAAATAAAAATAGATACGAAACATATACAATTTACTCATTAAATTTAGGGTCAGATTTAAAATTAAAAGACTAAAAGAGAAAGAATGAAAAAGAAACAATGAACCAAAAGAATGAAAAAGCAGGAATAAAACAAAAAAAAGAAAGAAAAAAATTAATTAAAGAAAAAGAAAGACAGAAGAAGGAAAAAAGAAAAAAGAAAGAATTAAGAGGTAGATAAAACGATAGAGGAAAAATAAAAGAAAGAGAGAAAGAAAGATGAAAAGAATGAATAAGAAAAAAAGAATGTAAGAAGAAAGAAAAAATGAGAGAGTGAAATATGAATAAAAATATGAAAAAAATGAATATATATATATATTTTTTTATCAATCATGTTATACGCGACTCACATAGCGCGAGATTCTTTTAATATTAAATATAAAAACCTTCTTGCATACGACATTTATCCATTTGGTGGGTAATCATTTTAGATATAAGACTCTAAAGAGTAAGAGAGAAAAAGAAAAATAGAAAGAAAGAGAACATGTCGATACGCTATCTCGCGGAAGAAGGCGGAACGACCTTTCTTTACCCTGTCATGAACTTACCTACGAACGTTAGTATTTCCATCGCAAGATAAAGAAGGTACGATCTTTACACGCTGGCTGAGTAGCAGTACCGGGTGCGTGAGAACGCCGTGTGTACAGTGCCAACGAAATACAAGCGCGCGCATCTCCCACCACTCGATCCTTCCCACTCCGTTCAACTCCTACGCAGCACCGTGCATTTAAAAAGGCGCGCCACCCCACAAAACCACAGTTCGATCAGAGCTGGTACTTCGCTCTGATCAAGTAAGGATAAAGGCTGGGATTCTGCTTTTAGTCCTTGCGAAGCTTTTCCGGGGTGGTACCGCTTAGGAAAGACATCCAAACGCAAAGCAGCAAATGATACACTAGCTCACTCACTCTGAAGGGTGAGAAACCACTTTGTAGTAAAGGAATTCTTCACTAGTCACACCCGCACCAGCGCCCTTATACGGCTAAAACTGACTCAAGTTTATCTTTCACTCACTCTCAAGGCTGATAAACCGCTTTGATGTGAAAGAATCCTTCGCTGGTGACACCCGCATCAGCGCCCATACTCGTCCGAAACTAAATTTAAATTTCTCTGTCTCTCTCTCACTTAAGGCTGGGAGTCCGCTTAGAGGTGATCGAGTCTTCTTCGGTCACATCCGCATCGGCCCCCTCGTACGGTAGAAATTTCCCCTGCGTGTTTTTCTCTCTCTCGCTCTTGTACTCTCGGCTGGTCATTCGCTGTCGAAGACCCAGCTCCCCGCAACTCCCTTCCGCGCCCTACGCGGCGGGCAGTAGGCTTATTTGCTCTCTCGCACTCCTATACAACGACATCATCTCTGTGTAAATTAAAAATAAAGTAAGCACTCAATTAATCAAATTCCTTTTCTTGTACTTATTTTCTTTCTTTTTTACGTATATTTATCCTCTGCCTCCATTTACGGGTCGGCTGGCATACCAGCTCATCCGTTCCGCTGATACGACTGGCATACCAGCTGTACTCGGCTGGATCTCAACCCTATATTTAAAAATTCTTGACTACAGACAAGTGTATCTAAAGAAACGTTCTCGCTTTCACCATGGACGGCCTCTAAACTTGTAAATACTTCATTAAAACGCCGGGATGTCCCAGAATTTACGTGTCTCACCCTACCAGCAGCAACGAGGCTCCTAAAAGTATGGCAAGGTTAGACCGGTTCCTGGTAAAACACAAGACCACTTTGATCGAAGAAGAAGCTGCACGCGGTCAAAAAGCTAAGTGACCACTCCTCCCACTCCAGCATACGGACCTCTCTCTCCTATATCCAAGTTCCGTCCCTCTCTCTCTGTCTTTAGAAGAACTCCTAGCGGCGGAATAGTGAACTCAACCTGTCCCTCTCTTTCTATCTTGAAAGAAGCTCCTAGCGGGTGACTTTGAAGCAACACACGCCCTCTCCTTTTATCTTAAGAAAAAAAATTTCCAGAGTATCTTTGCCATACAGCGTATCCCAACAAATAAACCTCTCACTCATTCCTCCCAGTCTCTCTTTACCTCCACCTATAAATCAGCAAAGAAGGTCCACAAAAGTAAGGACCGTAACAATCACAATTTTCACGAAAATAAATACAAATAAGTACAAAATATAGAAATTTTTTAACTATTGAATTCACGGTCAGATATACAATTTTTAAAAATGAAAAAAAAGAATGAAACAGAATAATAAAAGAAGAAGAATAAAACGAAAAAAATTAAAGAAGAATAATGCGAAAGAATTAAAAAAAAGAAAGGAAGAAAAAACAAGGTAAAAATAAGAAAGAAATAAGAAAGGACGACAAAAGAAGAATAAAAGGAAGAAAAAAGAAATATAGAAAAAATTAGGTAAGAATAAATAAAAGAATGAAAGAAAAAACGAAAGCCACTAAACACAACGTGATATTTTAAATCATTAACTTGCATTAATCATTGTAACTAAAAAGTCATCAGGCTGGACGGTTAGTAAAAGCATAATAACATAATCACAGAAATTTGAAAATTAAGATGATACCAACAAAATGTAATTTTTCTTCTCCACACTTTTTACAAAAATGAAGACAAATAGATAGAAAATACAAGCCAAAAGAAAAAAATTAAAGGGTGTGAGATGAAAAAAAAATAATAAAAGCCACAAAACATAACGTCTTATTTTCAAATCATTAACTTGCATTGATCATTATAACAAAAAGTCATTAGACTAGACGATTCGTAAAAACTCAAGTTCAGAAAACTGCCAATTAGGTGAATCCCAAAAAAATGTATTTTTTATTCACCGTACTCTTTACGAAAAAATTGATAAAAAATATAGACAATTTAATTATTAAATTAAGGTTCAGTTTGAAATTAAAAGAAAAGAAGAAAAAAATCAAACAAAAGAATAAATGAAGAAGAAAGAACTAACAGAAAAAAAGGTACGTAGAAAAAAAGAAGAAGAATAAAAGAAATAGCGAAAGAATGAAAAAAAGATTGAAAGAAAGAATTAAAGAAAGGATAAAAGACGAAAGAAAAGAATAAAAAGGTGAAAGGAAAAAAAAATCAATGAAAAAATAATAAAAACCACTAAATACAACGTCCTATTTTTAAATCATTGACTTGCATTAATCATTATAACTTAAAAGTCATTGGATTGGACGATTCGTAAACTCTCAATCACAGAAAACTGCCAATTAGGTGAATTCCAAAAAAATGTATTTCTTATTTATTGTACTTTTTGCGAAAAAAATAGATAAAAAATATGAACAATTTAATTATTAAATTAAGGCTCAGGTTTTAAATTTAAAGAATAAAAGAGAAAAATGAAACAAAAGAATGAATGAAAAAAAAGAACTAACAAAGAAAAAAGAAAAAAAAGAAGAAAGAAAGAAGAAAGAAGTAGATGGAAAAAAAGAAAAAGAATATAAGAAAGAGCAAAAGAATGAAAAAAAGATTGAAAGAAAGAATGAAAGAAAGTATAAAAGACAAAAGAAAAGAATAAAAAGGTAAAAGTTAAACAAATAAATAAAAAAATAATATAAGCCACTAAATCCAAGGTCTTATTTGCAAATCATTGACGTGCGTTAATCATTATAACGATTCGTGAAAAACATGAAACAATTTATTTTTCAAATTAAGGTTCAGGTTTAAGATCAAAAAAATAAAAAAATAAATAAAACAAAAGAATGAATGAAGAAGAAAGAACTAACAAAGAAGAAAAAAAAAGAAAGTAATAAGAAAGAAAGAAGAAAGAGGTAGATGGGAAAAAAAGAAGAATGAAAGAAAGAGCGAAAGAATAAAAAAAAGATTAAAAGAAAGAATAATTGAGAAACTGAAAGACGAAAGAAAAAAATTCAAAAGTGAAAGATAAAAAAAATAATAATAAAAGTCACTAAATACAACGTCTTAATTTTAAATTATTAATTTGCATTAATCACTCTAACTGAAAAGTCACTAGACTGGACATTTCGTAAAAACTTGATCAGAGTAAAATGACAATGAAGTAAATACAAAGAAAAAATATTTTTGATATACCATACTTTTCACGAAAATAAAAGAAATAACCATAAACTATAGAAAGAATGAAATATAAAGGAAAGAATGAAATGGTGAAAGATGAAAGAAAATAAAAAAAGAATGAAAGCTACTAAACATAATGTCATATTTTCAAATCATTAACTTGCATTATTATCCACTGTTACTGAAAAGCCAATAGGCTGAACGGTTTGTAAAAACTTAATTAAAAAAAACGGACAATCAAGTAAATACTAAAAAATGTATAAATATAAAAATAAATGAGAATAGATACAAAGCATAGACATTCTAATTATCAAATTTAGGCTCAGATTTAAAATCAAAAGTATAAAAAAGAAGGTATGAAACAAAAGAATAAAAAAAGAATGAAATAAAAGAATTAAAGAGAAAGAAAGAAGAAATAAAGCAGGAAGAAAGAAGAAATAGGTAGATAGAATGAAAGAAGAATAAAGGAAAGACAGAAAGAAGGATAGAAAGAATAAAAGAAGAAAATAAAAAGGTAAAACATGAAAAAAAATAAAAACTAATAAATGACGTTAAACGTAACATTTTATTTTTAAATTATTAATTTGCATTGATCACTCGAACTGAAAAATCATTGAACAGGACGGTTTCTAAGAACTTAATCACAGAAAACTTACAATTAAGTAGATACCACAAAAAATCATTCTTTTCATTCACCACACTTTTCTCGAAAATAAACAAATAGATACAAAATATAGACATTTTAATTATTAAATTTAGGGTCAGGCTTGAAATTAAAGAATGAAAAAGAAGGAATGAAACCAAAGATTCAAAAACAAAGAAAGAAAGAAGAAGGAGAGACATAGAAACAAAGAAGAAAGAATCAAATAAAGCAAAAGTGAAAATAGAATGAAATAAAAAAAATAATCAAAATAGAATGAAAGAAAGAATGACAGAAAGCATAAAAGAATGAAAGAAAGAACGGAAGAAGGAATAAAATAAAGAATGAAAGAAAGAATGAAAGACGAAAAAAAAATCAAAGGATAAAAATTAAAGAAAAAATGAAAAAAGATTAAAAGCCACTGATCATAAGCTCTTATTTTTAAATCATTAACTTGCATTTTTCACTCTAACTGAAAAGTCATTGGACTGGACTGATTGTCAAAACTTTCTCAGAGAAAATTGATAAGGAAATACCACAAAAATACATTTTTTATTAACCACATTTTACACGGAAATAAAAAAAAATAAATACAAAATGTAAACAATTCTATTATTAAATTTAGGGTCAGGTTTTAAATTAAAAGAATCAAAGTAAAATAAAGAAATAAGAAGAAAAAAGACAGAAAGAAAAAGAATAAAAGAAAGAGAAAATAAAAAGAGAGAAAGAGTAAAAGAATGGAAAAAAATAAAAATGAAAATGAAAGAAAAGAAAGGTGAAAGAAAGGAGAGGAAGATTAAAAGGCGAAAGAAAAAAATAAAAGCCTAGTAAGCACAAACTTTTTTTCAAATCATCAACATGCATTAATTTTCACCTCATTGTAATTGAAGAGTCACTGGCTCGTAAAAATCTCATCAGGGAAATTTGACAAGGAAATAACAAAAAATGCCCTTCTTATTCACCTAGTTCTTTAAGAAAATAAAAAAAAATAAATACAAAATATAGACTTATTAATTATTTACATTTAGAATTACAAAAATTAAAAAGAAAAAACCAAAAAAGAATGAAATAAGAAGGAAGAAGCAAAAATAATAAAAAAAAGAGAGATAATAAAATAAGAAAGAAAAAAATGAAAAAATGAAAGATGAAGGAAAAAGAAAGGACAAAAAAAGAAAAAAGAAAGAAAGAGAAGGAAAGACAAAAGAAGAAAGAATAAAAAAATGAAAAAAATGAAAGATTAAAGAAAAGAAGGCAAGAATGAAAGCCACTAAACTAAACATTAACTGGTGTTTCAAAATCATTAACACGCAATGAGAATTACCTTAAAAGAAATAATGAAAGAAAGATATAGATAAAAATAAAGAAGAGCGAACGAAAAAAAATAATGAAAAAAAAGAAAGAGATATAGTGAGATAAGAAAAAATGAAATAAAGAATGAAAGATGAACGAAAAAAAGGCAAGAATGAAAGACACTAAGCTAAACATTACCTCGTGTTTAAAAATCGTTAACTTGCATTAATAATTACCACAAAAGAAATAATGAAAGAAAAGGTAGACAAAAATAAAAAAGAAAGAAGGAAAAAAAGGAATGAAAGAAAGAGAAAGAGATATAGTGAAATAAGAATGAATAAAAGAATAAAAAAAAAGAATGAAAGACAAATGAAATGAATAAAAGGTTAAAAGATAAAAGAAAATAAAAAAAAATATAATAAGAAGAAAGAATAAACGAAATAAAGAAGAACGGAAGCTATAGGAAAAAGAAAAATAACGAATGAAAGAGAAAAAAAATGGAATAAGAAAGAAAGAATAAAAGAAGAAGAAATAATAGAAGAAAAAATGAATTAAAGAATTAAAGCAAGAAAGCATGAGAGGCGAAAGAAAATAAAAAAATGAATGAAGCCACTTAATCTTACCTTTTATTTTCAAATAATTAACTACTATTAATTATTTCCTTACTCTAACTTAAAAGTCACGGGACAAGGAATTATTACAAAAAAATATCTTTTTTATTAAACAAATCTTTTTAAAAAATAAATAGATAGAAAATATAGACAATTTAATTATCAAATTTAGGATCAGATTTTAAATTAAAAGAATAAAAGAAAAATAATTATTAAAAGTTTAAAGTAAGAATGAAGGAAGAAGAAAAAAGACACAAAAAAATAGAAGAAAGGAAGAAAGAATGCAATAAAAAAAAAGAGTGAAAGATCAAAAAAAGAATGAATGAAGGACGAAAGAAAAGAACAAAAGAACAAAAAAGTCCTCGGACCACAGTTTTCACGAAGATAAATTGAAAAAGATACAAAATATAAATAATTTGATTATTAAATTTAGGGTCAGGTTAAAAATTACAATAGTGAAAAAGAAAAAATTAAAGGAAAGACTAAAAGAAAGAGAGAGATAGAAAAAAAATGAACGATTAAAAAAAGAATGAAGAAAGAGAAAAAATATAATGAGATAAGAAAGAATGAAAGAAAGAATAAAACAAAGAACGAATTAGAGAATGAAAGAATGAAAAAAGAATGAAAGACGAAAAAAAGAATAAAAGTTTAAAAGAAGAAAAAGAATAAAAATTGAATTAAAGCCACTAAGCATAACGTCTTATTTTCAAATTATTAACTTGTATTAATTACTTTGGCTAAAAAGTCATTGGACTGAACGGCTCGTAAAAACTCAATCAAAGAAAACTGAAAATAAAGTGAATAAAAAATATGTTTTTTATTTACTACACTTTTCACGAAAATAAATAAAAAAAGATACAAAATGTAGAAATTTTAATTGTTATATTTAGGGTCAAGTTTGAAATTAAGGGAATGAAAGAAAAAGAATGAAGCGACAGAATGAAAGAAAGAAGAAAGAAAGAAGAAAGAGGTAGGTAGAACGAAAGAAGAAGAAAGAACGAGGGAGGAATTAAAGAAAGAGAAAAAGAAGGATAGAAAGAATGAAAGAAAGAATGAAAGACAGAATGAAAGAAAGAATGAAAGAAAGAATGAAAGAATGAAAGAAGAAAAAAAGAAAAAGAGGTGGATAGAACGAAATATTAAGAAAGAACGAAGAAAGAAGAATAAAAGAAAAAGAGAAAGAAAGATAGAAGGAATGAAAGAAAGAATAAAGGAATGAAAGAATGAGAAAGGAAATAAAAAAATAAAAAAAAGTATAAAAAGGTGCAAGATGAAAGAAAATAAAGAAAGAATGAAAGCCAGGAAATTTAACGCCTTATTTTCAAATTATTAACTTGCATTAATCACTTTAACTTAAAAGTCATTAGACTAGACAGTTCGGAAAAACCTAATCGCAGAAAACTGACAATAATATAAATAATAATAAAAATCTATTTTGTATTCATCACACTTTTTACGAAAATAAATAAAAATAGATACAAAATATAGACAAGAAAGAATAAAAAAGAATAAAAGGACGAATAAAAGAAAAAAATAGAAGAAATAATTGAAGAAAGAATTAAAAAATTAGAGAATTAAAGAAAAAGAATGAATTTAAGAAGAATAAAGAAAGAAAAACGGAGGGAGAAAGCAGAAATAGATAGACAAAACGAACAAAGAATAAAAAAACGAAAAAAGAATAAAAGGAAGAGAGAAAGAAAGATAAAAGAAAAGAAATAAGGAATGAAAGAATAAAAGAAGGATAAAGAAATAAAGAAGGAGGAAGAAGAACAGAAGAAAAAGAGAAATGAAGATAAAAGACATAAAAAAAAGAATAAAAGATATAATGAGAGAAGAAAAAATCCAAGAAGAATAAAGAAAGCAGGGAGAAAGAGAAAAGAAATAGATAGATAAAACAAACAAAGAAGAATAAAAAAAGGTTTTGCACGATAGAAAGAATGAAAGAAAGAATGAAAGAAAAAATAAAAGAATGAAAGAATGAAACAAAGAATGAAAGAAGAATAAAGAGGAGAGGAAGAAGAATAAAAGAAAGAGAGAAAGGAAGATAGAAAAAATGAAAGAAAGAATGTAAGAATAAATGAAAAAAAAAGAAAGAAAGAAGAAGGAAAAAAAAGAAATAAATAGAAATAACGAACAATGAAGAAAAAACAAAGGAAGAAAAATATAAGGAAGAGAGAAGGATAGATAGAAAGCAAGAATAAAAAAAAGAATGTAAGAATGAAAGGATGAAAGAAAGAATAAAAGAAAAATAAAGAAAAGAAGAAAGCAGGAATAAAGAAGAAAAAAAAGAAAGAGGTAGGTAAAACGAAAGAAGAAATAGAAGAATACAGGAAAAAGAAAAGAAAGATGAAAGGAATGAAAGGGAGAATGAAAAAATGAAAGAAAGAATGAAAAAAAGAATAATAAAAGAAAGAATGAAAGAAAAAATAAAAAAATGAAAGAAAGAATATAAAAAAGAATGAAAAAATGAAAGAAAGAATAAAAGACGGATTGTCAAAACTTCATCAGAGAAAACTGATAAGGAAATATGTAACACAAACAATATTTTTTATTAATCACAATTTTCACGAAAATAAATAAAAATAAATACAATAAATAGACAACTCAATTTATAAATTTAGGGTCAGGTTTGAAAGTGGCAGAATGAAAGAAAAAAAAGAAATAAGAAGAAAGAGAGAAATAGAAAAAAAGGAATAATGAAAAAAAGAGAGAAAAAATGAAATAAGAAAGAACGAATAAAAAAAAAGAGTGAAAAAATTAAAACAAAAAAAATAAAAGGAAGAAAGAATGAAAGATGAAGGAAAAGAAAGGAAGATTGGAAAACTAACAAAGAAATACAAAAGAAATTTCCTTTATATTCAGCACACTTTTCAAGAAAAAAAAAGTATAAAATATAGACTATTTAATTTAATTATTTCAGGGTCAAATTCAAAATTGAAAGAATGAAAGAGAACAAATAAAAATAAAGAAAAAGAGAAGCAGAAATAATAAAAAAAAAGAGAAAGAATTAAGTGAGAAAGAAAAAAAGAATGGGAGAACACGAAATAATAAGAAAATAAAAAAAAGGATAGAGAAAGAATAAAAGAATAAAAGTAGAAGAAAGAAGAAAGGACGAGAGAAAAAGAATGAAAGAAAGAGAAGGAATATAAAAAGGAAGAATAAAAGAATGAAAGAAAGAACAAAAAGACGAAAGAAAAGAAAACAAGAATGAAAGCCACTAAACTAAACATAACCTCTGATTTGAAAAACATTAACCTTCATTAATTATTACCTCACTCTTTTTGGAAAATCGCAGAACTCAACGGATCTTAAAAACTTCATCAGAAAAAACTCTCGTGTAAATACCACCAGTAATGTATTTTTTTATTCCTACTTTTCAAGAAAATGGATAAAAATATATGGAAAATATAGATAATATAAGTATTTAATTCAGGGTCAGATTTACATTTGGAAAGATGAAAGAGAAATAATGAAAGAAGAAAAAAAGAACGAGAAAGATAGAAAGAAAGAATGAGAAAGAAGAAAATAGAGAAAGAATAAAAAAAGAAAAAAATGTCTTTCTCATTCACCAAACTTTTCAAAAAACTATACAAAAATAGATAGAAAATATAGACAATTTAACTATGAAATTGAGGGTCAGATTTAGAACTGACAGAATGAAAAAGAAAGAGTAAAACAAAAAAACAAAGAAAGAAGAAAGAAGAAGACAAAAATTAAGAAGAAAGAGAGAAAAAAAAGTAAAATAAAAAAAATTCAAATAAACGAAAGAAGAAAGAAAAGAAAGGATCAATGAGTCAGGTTCAGATTTGAAATTTCGCGCCAGAATAAAACCCTCTTTTATTTTGAATTTGTGGCGCGAGATTTGAATTCTTGTGTGGTTAAATATCTAAATGTATTTTTCTCTTTGTAATTTTTTCTAGTTAGAAAATAAAATAATGAAATAAAGAAAAATAAGAAAATAAGGAAAAATAAAAGCCATTGAATAAAAAAAGAAAGGATAGCAACAATGGGTCAGGTTCTGATTTAAAATTTCGCGCCAGAATAAAAGTCACTCTTCTTTTCAAATTCTAGCGGGAGATTTGAATTCTTGTTTAATTAAATATCTGAAATAAAGCTTTCTTTTTGTAATATTCTGTCTTATTAGAAAACAAAATAAAGAAATAAAGAAATGAATTATGATTAATTTTTAAAGAAGAAATGAAAGCCAATAAATAAGAGAAGAAAGAAAAAAAGTACAATGATCCAAGCTTAGATTTAAAATTTCGCGCCAGAATAAAACCCCCTATCATTTAAAAATTGTGGCGCGAGATTTGAATTCTTGTTTTGTTAAATATCTGAAATAAAGCTTTCTCTTTGTAACATTTTGTATTGTTAGAAAAATCTTACAATTTGGAATGACGCTGATGAGCTGGGTGAGCTTTATCGGACGGAAGGAAGAGGAACGGATGTCTTCTCGATTAGGTCGATGATAGTTGATAAGAAAATCTTAACGAGCTTCCAACTCTCTTATCACACCTCCGCTTCTCCTGGAAA